>CM054377.1:143638030-143893030 GCA_028858755.1 Ara ararauna | reverse complement strand
AGCATATTTTATCACATTTGATATACAGGGTCAAAGGAATAAAAAAATTAACCCCGTATTTTTGCATAAAATGTATAAATAAATTCTGATGGTGCAAGCTCAGCAAGTAGAATATTTTTACTAGTTCTATCTTGTGATAATACTTTTGTGATCACTTTATGTTTCAGCTGCTAACAATTGAATACAGTTTTCTATGTTATTAACACAGTTCTACAAATCACAGAGAAAAATCCAGTATCTGAGCAAAAGAGGATTAAAGGTCACATTTTCAGAAGGCAATCTTTTCACACATACAGGAGGCAATAGGCCAAGTCACTTAGCTTTTCCTAGCTAATCAAACTGCACAATTTCAGCATAGTGGTTCTTTTTAGATGTAGGTGGTGATAAAACGATCCTTGGCTTGGGAACACATCCAAGATGCATACACACTCCCAAACACCTCCCCCTACTCACCCCACCTCCAGTTGATTTGAACACAGACATATTTATCAATACTTTTTAAGGTAGTAACCATGCTGATGGGGACAATTATGAAACAAGAGAGAGGTCACAGTAAATCCAACTCGGAGTATGTGACCAAAGTTATGTGGGGAAAAAACAAACTAGTGTCAGCATCAAGCATCTGTTGCTGCTGGTGTGCGGACAAAGCGAGTGCCAGAACAAGGAGGCAGTTTTGTAGCTCTACTGTTTGTCAAGTCGCCCACTGAAGCAAGCCTCGAAATCAGTGTGCGTACTGCGGCCATCTGTTTACTTTTCACTAGCAAAACTCTTGACTCTTACCATTTCTTTGAAGCCATGGTCAATGTCAAGAAACAGGTACCGTTCTGATGATTGTGCATGTTTTTTTTACTTGGCAAGGAAGGAGGAAGGAAGACAGAAGTATATAATTAGCTCTAAAGAAAAAAGGGATTACAGGAAAAGGATGTTTATTTATTCAGGTATATTATACCCCAAAGGGATTAAGCTATCAAGGTCCCATGAAAGCAATCAGTGAAAACAGAAAGACTGGCCTGCCACAAAACATGATTTATTTACTTAGCTTTGTAATAGAGTTGCTGAATTGACCTGGACTTAAGAAACTTGTCTCCGCTCTCATCCCTCCAGTGACCAAAACCAGAATAGTTTAAAAGATCCAAGGAAAAGTGGATTTAAAAGCTCAAATACTCTCAAATCACTGCTAAATCACCAACAAACACCACACTGCTGAAATCCTTGCCGCTAAGTTTCACTGTGCAGAATCCCCACAGAGAAAGCCACTGCACACGCAACATCTCATGCACACATTTACTGAATCTTCCCCCACTTTAAGGCTCTTTTTTTAGAGTAAACATATACTTCCTTCAACCTGTACTACGTAATCTTGTTTACTTATGTACCTTCTTAACTTTCACTTGTGTCATATATCTACTTGCATTTCCTGACCGTTCTTAGGACACCCCAAAATTCCAATAAGCTGGATTTTTTTGTGAAAAAATTTTCAAGCTTTCTCTCTCTTTTTTAATCTGCCAAATTTCAGAAGAGATTTTCCTTATTTTCAGTTTATTTTTTTGCTTTGCTTCTGTCCCAGGTCTTAAAAGGGACTATTTAAGTGAGAACCCAAATTATCACAAGTTAGGTACTGTAGGATTTACATATGTGTGTGCAAGGCTCACAGTGTGGGCTGCCCTGTACTAGTTCTATTAAAACACCCCCAGACAGACAGACATACTTACATTGCGTACAGGACTAATGAATCTAGGTGAGATATGGTTGTGTGAGGCAGGTAATGCTGTGTCAGCTGTAGATGCTGCCAAAGAACTGGAAAAATGTTCATATACTGGAAACTCTGAAAAGTCTCAATTAGCTTTCACATTTAAATGCTTGCTGGTTGTGGTAGAGGCACGTGTGTATGCATACACATGTTAGCATTCTGAAAGCACCAGTCAACAAATGGATATGTTGCGCTATTTCAAGCCACTGAAACTTGAAAATGTACTGAGATTTTGTGCAGAAGCCAACAGTTCTACACTTGAGTCAGGTTTCTCACCTCTGAAACAACTGCTCCAGGCTCTTTGCAGATAAAAGAGAGATTGCGCTTGAAAACTCTTATGCACAACAGTCAGAAAAAACAAAAGATGTAAGCTCACTGTCATGTGGGTAGTATAACAGGCCGTAACTTTGGAGAAATACAAGAAGTATTACATCTTCCTCTAAACAAAGAGAATGCACCTTCTGGAGCGGTTGTTGAAGTTCAGTATTTCCACAGAGCACATAGAATCATAGAATCATAGGTTAGGGTTGGAAAGGACCTTAAGATCATCTAGTTCCAACCCCCTTGCCATGGGCAAGGACACCTCCCACATAAAGAGCAATCACCAAAATCAGTGAAACGTTTCAAACTTCTCATTCCACGGAATAACCTGACGAAAGCAGACCACTCACTAATAAAGTGCAACTTAATAAATCATGTGAAATCTTATTTTGTTCAAACCCTTACTAACTCCTAGCACCATCTGTTACCATCAAAACTATATGACAAGATATGATATATAATTAATAGGTAAACAACAATCTAATTAAAATGGACAAATACTCCATGTTCCTGCCATTTGGGAGCTCTAATTACAGACTAAATTTTAAGCTTGAATTAAATATTTAAGCTGGAAAATTAACTTTCCTTCTCGAGCCTTGAATACATTAATACAGATATGTGAAGCGACTTCCTGATGGGAACTTAAACATGTAATTTAGTTTCATCAAAGCAGTTACTAATTGTTAAGCAGCAGTACCTTACCATATGTACACAATAGCTATTCAGAGCAGAAAAGGTGGTTTTAAAGTACCCCTCTGCAACCCTTTTCTGACATAAATATAAAATGTATATACAGCACAGCAGTTTACACTACACACTGAAAATAAATTACATAGAGAGTTCAGCTTTCAATGGGTCTTAGCCTGCATAAGTCTGAATAGATCTAGATAAACAAATACATATTTTTGCTGCTGAAGCAGCTAAAGAATATCTAGAAAATTTAAGCTATTTTTACATCCTACTTGTAGAATTTTGAACTTTAGAGTAAAAAATGCAATTTGCCTGAGCCAGCTAGCAAAACAACACGGTGAAAAAATCAGGTATTTCATCTAACTTAGTAAGATGATTCAGGTTTTCTTTAATACCAACATCAAAAGGAGAGAAATATTAATAAAATCAAGAACGGCCTTATATAAAACTTTGTTAAACAGGCTCCAAGTATGCAAGTGGATAAAAATTATCTAAAATTAATGCAGCACAGTAAATATTACTGTATTAGGTATCTAAAAACTTCCTTCCACTAATATAAGAATGTGGAATATTTGCACTCCAACCAGTACTTGGATGTTAGGTGTCTCAACAGTGCCCACCACTCAGAAACAGACTTCACTATTTTAGGGAAAAACAAACAAATCTCTGTTTTTCAGGCAAACCACAGCGCTTTCCAAATATTGCTGAGTTGAGCCACCTTGCAAAGCATTTATCTGATCTTATGTATACACAAAGTGAGGCACAAGGATGCTACGTGACACCCACAACCATATGTTACGGCTTCAATGGTGTAAAATACTCCATGTATATGGAACTCTATGCTTTTCTTTCTTCACGTGGAATGTTTTTAAGGGAGGGCACACAAAGATTTCAGTGTGGTTTCAATCAAGAATTGGCTCTTACAGGCTCACATGGCCTGAGTCAGTAACACATGTGAAACAAGAATCCAGATTTCTTGATCTTCAATATTCTCTTCTAATCCTAATATTCTCCTTCAAAACAACAGAAATGCATTTGCTTTAATTTAGATACCAGTACAGAATCTAAGAGATGTAGAGCATTTTTCTTTCTAAGTATCCTTGACATGGTACGTTACTTACACAGTGAGAAACAGAACATGAAGAAATTTCATCCACCCATCCAACCTTCATTATTTTCATTTGCAGCATAAATACAGATGACATTAATTACTGGGCCATGACTTCATCAAGGGATTCTAGTGACATCAAAATGAAACCTCCAATAGTTTGTGATGTCACTACAAACCCTCAAGGGATTTTTCATTCCATAACTCAGAAGAACATGGCAGCTTCTCAATTTAGGTAGTTAATGGATGGAGTCCCAGAATATGCTTCAGGACCTGGTCAGCTTCTACTGCTCCCTCATTGCTCTCCTTTGTCCCATTCCCACCATACAGTTATAATTTTACTCTTTCTATGCGAAAAAAATACCAGGGCAGTTTACAATAATCAAGCTGGTACTTTCAGTTAGACAGACTCTGAAGCTGTTCTTTAAACTGCAGTTGTTCTATGCAAGCAGAATTTACATTTTTAATTTACTGAATCTCTTAAACATTATAAAGCCACTTATTGTAACAATAGCCAAGTCTTCACCATACTTTTATAATACAGTCTGTGAAGCTACTTAAAAATTATTAAATAATTCTTTAGCAATTAAAAGAACGAAAATCTTCCGTCCTGGACAAAGCTGACTTAGAACTTCAGTATACAAATATCTTTTAGAGCCATACTTGTATGAATTTCACCCATGTCTGAACATACGTCATTTCCTCTTTTGTTTTGGTTTTAATTTCCATCAGTACTCCTGAGCTACTTAAATTTGATCAGGCCCGTAGCTTATGTTATAGTCCATATTTTCCAAGTGATTAGAGTAGGTGCTCTATAACACAAACCATTGCATTAGGTGCTGAAAACAAGCATGGACTCCTCTAGCTATATATGCTTAATTCATTTGACCAGGCTTACTGGACAGGAACACTGCATAATTACATCATTTCAAAGCGGAAACAACAAACAGCGCTGGTGAAAGCAGAGAAAACAGTTTTTCTCCGAAGCAGCGAATGAAATGCAGACACCAAATAAAGATTCTTCTTGTGGTGGACACAAAGATACACTCCACTACATCACAGCCATTAAAATCTGTCTTCTTTTAATTACAGTTCGTTAAGTTTTGAATCATGCTCTGATTACAGGGAAAGGCGGCTGCTAGGCAAAACCAAGTACCAAGTTCTGAGGAGCGTTATCATTCCCTCTGCAGTCCAAGATACAGCCATATTCTTTCCAGGCCTATTTATAGACCATATTGTACTGTACATGTGCCATGGATCCTAATGTGAGGAAAATTATATAGATATTCAAAGCATGACATATTGATTCAACATATTGAACGGATTGTTTTTTCCTCTATTTATTTAAATGATTATAATAGTTTATAGTGAGCTTAGCCCTTGAGACAGATGGTTGTAAACTCAAAATTTAAGTTTTAAATAACTGTATTAAAATGAAGTAAATGATTTTATCCACCCTCCTTATTAGAAGGAGAATGAATTTATCTAAACACAGGCTTTAACCCTCTCCTGAGTTGTATGTGACTATTTATCAAAGAAAGTGAACTTCCTAAATCGTTTCTGCTGATGAATTCGCAACTCACTGACTGGAATTTTAAATTGTGTCTCATTAAAATGTGCCTGATACGCATAATACTTCCTCACATCATGTTGGGCAAAAGTAAGCTCGGTTTTAGGGTAAAGAAGGGAATTCTACAATTATCCATTTTGAAAAGAGCCTTAAACTATAAGTCTACAGTTTATATCTCATCTAATTCTTTCCAAGAGAAAATTTCTAAATTGCAAGGCACAAAAGCATAAAGTAAAAAACTCTGTCCATAACTCATGCAAGTGAATGAAACAATTTTCCCTTAAAGACTACAGCTTTATAAGAGTTTTGCCTGTGAATAATACTGTATTACATTTACCCTACAAGAGCATTATCCCTTTCTTTCTCCCAGTTTTACGAGCATCTCTTTTCTCCTTTACCTCTTAGCCCTCCATCATTGCACCTTTATGCAGACTTCTGAGTTTCACTACTGGACAATGTCAAAGGAGAGAAGATAATTGCCAAGTCAGTATTTAAGTATGATAACTAAACTTCATATCACTAACTCCATTTGTGTCATTTAAAATATATACATTGATTAATGTGGTAATTATCCAAGCCTGATGATCAGACCAAGCCCTCACAAACCACTTAAAGAGTTCCATTGCATACTCCTAAGAGATTCACAAACGCCGACCTACGTCAGCAAGTAGAAACTGCTCAATGTGGGCAGACAGGTAGAATGAAGCAGTTAATGCTGAGGATCAATATTCACACAATGCATCTTTTAAGAGATTTTAATTTGGATTGGTCATGTTCAGGTCCAAAAGCCACTTACAGCTGTTGTAAAAGAAATTCATTTATACACTTGCTGGTGTGCAACTTCTGATTTAGGTTAATGCAGAAGACTCTTTCCAATGCTAGCACTACTCTGCAATATGAACACAAGCACATTGGGATAATCTGCTTCAAATACGCATTCCTGCTCCAAACTAAAATGCTAACCTAGGACCACACCAGGAAAATCAAACCTGCTGTCAATTAATTTGTTTACTTAAGGGTGCTTATAAGGGTCCACTAGAACATTTTGGGGAAACCTGCAAATAGAAAGAAGGATCAACACTCACTAAGTTAGATCAACGGTTTCTAATGCTGTAATGCTGCTGGAAAAGACCATCATTTTACTTAAAATACCACTGATCTCCCTTCATTTCTCCTTTCAGCAGGCAGCAGGATGAGCACACGGCAGTTCCATGAGGAGAGGCTAATGACCATTCAGTGAGACGTCAGACCATGAAAGGTGTGAATGTTTTTTTAAGCCTAGCTACTGCCATTTACTAATTTTCAACTCAGACTTTGCAATGGTTGTGAAAATGTTAGAGTAATAGTAAGTAAGTCAGGAAATTTATGCGCATGTGTTTTAGGCTGGGTTGGTTTTTTTTTTTTAGTGAGTGAAGATTAAAACAAAATAACCAGAATTAGGAAATCAGAGTAATTCTGAAGAATCTGTCCTGTTAAACTAATACGCCAAATTTGAAATTTTGTGATGAAATGACAGCGTCACTACGCAAGATGACAAAAGAAACAGCATAAAACTTACAGTGAGCAAGTATTTAAAAAATTAAAGTGGTCCGTGTTCTGTTATTTTTGAAGTTCTTTTATTTTTGTACAAGTCATCTTAAAGACGTCATGTCAGTTAATTTCAGGATTTTGCACAGTTCCCAGTACAGGCAAAAATGTATTTTCTGAGAAATTTTCAAAAGCAGCATCCATACAATGTGCATTTAGACCCACACCTGAGTGAAAAAGATGGAGACCTCCATTATAAGGCTTAACAAGAGCTTCTTAGCATTCCTCTGCATCCTCCCATTATCTATTTTTCTTTAGTACCACTGAGGCACAATTTGCATTGACGGAGAGATGCTGCCAGTAGTAACTGTTCACTTGGGATGGCCTCTTTTACATCCTGTTTACCTCCTCCAACTTCAAAAGTCTGATAGCAAATCTTATTCATAAGAGTTACTTAATTCGGTATTTTTTGTAATTATTTAGGATATTCCTGAAATAGAATAAAGATCTTCCTTTAGATACACAGAGTCCTGACAATTCAGAAATTAGTACTATGCAATAATCTTGAGATCCACATTGGTTAGAGAAAATTGGTCAATAACACTACTGAATTAGGTTACATGTTCAATTAATTATTTAAAAGAAATAATATAATAGTTAATATAACTGTGAGCCATTGGCTATGAAAAATATGTTGCTTCAAAAGGCTACTAAAAATTCCTCATAGTAATAATTATTAATAACAAACTAATTGGCTAAAGGAGTCATCACTGTCATGAATAAGTCACAAAATAAGTGACATAAAATGAAGTGCAAAATATTCATGTAAGAGGAACTAGATACACAAAACTGATACTGTACACGAGTTGCTTTTGGGTGCAATTATCTTCCTCACATGCTAATATAATTTTGGAATCTTATTACATGTCTTATCCCACGGGGAATTTCAATTCAGGACCACAGTTATCAACAAACTTTCTTCACAAAACCTACCAGTCTTACCTTCTAGCTTGATTTCATACAGTCCTGCCAAGAGCAGCCGGCTTTATACATTCTGTGCTAAATTCAGGAACAGATACTGTGCAGGTACAGAGGTTTAGAGCATACATGTTCCCTATAATGAAAAATGCTTATTTCCTTTCTCTTGTTTACTATGCCATACTATTAATAACAACTTCCTATTATATAGTGTTGCTCAGAACACACAACACCCATTTCACATTGATTAAAAAGCATCTGCAAACATTTTATCACACTTTAAAATGCAGCCTGCAGGTTTAGTTCTATTTTTGATATCCACAACATATACTGTTTGCAAGGCATCATGAGTAGATCACAAAACAAATACTTTGACCAAAACCACGGGGCATTCTATGCCTTCTATCAAACCACAGCAATTAATATGAAATTCTAAATACAGAATATAATGCCACATAAATAGTATAACAGCCAAGTCCTGTCTAAGAAGCCATATGTTTTTTCCCATTGTTCAAAAAAAGGAGATGACTTCCCGTCACTTATGTTTCTGATTAGCAAGGTGATTTATGCCACAATCACTAAAAATGCCAGCAAGTGAATGAGAAAATGCATAGTGACTGCACCAGATGTGCACAATAAACAGGAATCCCATTGTAATCTCTGGTACTTAGTTTATATGAAGGTAATGTAAGAAACACTCTTGAATATAGCAAAGTCACTCTTTTTTTACATTTGACTATAAATGATATGAAATAAATTGTGTGTTTTATACTTTATGGCATGCATACATTGATAAATTAGGTACAGTTTTGTATCCCAATTTATCTACAAGACAAACCTGGCTAAGATCATGGGGATTAATTGCTTCAGAAGTGTGAAATGCAGCTTTTCCATTCTTTTCTGCACACTCAGTGAAGAAACAATGATTAATCACTGTTTAACTATTCTCTTGAGGATCTACAAGATTGCCAAAGCAGGACTTATCCTCATAAATTCAAAAAACACAGGTTTAGATTTGTTGCCAACAACTGAAAGAACATGAACTTAAAGCCATTCGTTATCAGATTAAAACAATGTCAAGGCTTCAGAACCCCCTACCAGTGCAAAATTCTTTTTAATCTGCACCTAACAATGAGAGCTGTATTATCAAATCAGATTTGAGAAAAATGTATGTATTTATATATGAGAACATTCTCCATTATCAGAAGTAAAACATCCATAATAAAGCAACTTGCATTACTCCAGCGTAAGAGAAGCAGCATCTCAAAACAGAAATGTTTCCACTGCTATTAATGCTCAGTAAATAACAAAAAAATCCCAAACTCCTCAGTTAAAATTGCACCCATTTCCATTTGTTTGCAACAAATACCACTTATGTACAGAAATAGTTTGTTTATATGTATGAGAACTTGATTTAGCATCTTTACTTTCTCATACAGGAATGTACTGATAACAGTGCTTTACATTTGTCTAACAACTTTATGATCAATATTTAATAAAAAGAATTTCAAGAAATAGCTCATTATGTGAACACATCACATGATCATATGAGAAATACAAAAAATACCCTTTAAAAACTTCTTCCATTTAAAGAACATATTTGTAAAAAAGCAAAATTTCATCAGGGAAATAACACTCGCTGCTGCACTGTCTCTGGCTGTAAACAACATCAGAGGAGTGACAGCCTTTTCTTAGAAAATCCAGTTTAAAATTTTTTATACCTTTTTCTATGCCTTTAAAGGGACACAAGGATAACTAATGCCAAACACTTTCTGAAGATATTCCCCCCCCAAAAAATTTTAAATTTAAATTAATTTACATTTTAATGATTGTAAAATGAAGAAATTAATGTTTCACCCCTCAAACATGCTGTGTCAGCAACACACAGAATGCCATGGGAGAGAGGATACCATGTTGGAGCTCCCAAGTCCCTGTAAGCTGGGGGAAGTAAGTAAAAGTCATTTGCTGACTGGTGGTGGTATCCAGCTGGGTCCCTGCAGTGCTACACAGTCTCCTGCATCCCCAGTTGCTCCTATTCTATCACTTTTGGGATTTTTTCCCCAGAATATTAATGCTGATAATGTCTCCTACTTGGCCATAAGCAGTGTGAGAACGAAGAAGTCGATACTGAAAACCTCTGTGATTTGAGCTTCACTATCCTGCAGCATCCTGCAGGGGGTCCCCGCAATGCTCAGGAAACTCTATTATGGGGACAATGCCATTAATGTTACCACACATCACCGAAGCAGTGAGCTTAGCCATGGAAATTGGGGTGCTAGGATTTTAATATTGTCCTGTAAGAGTCATTTGCTGCGGAAAATCCACATCATGTAAGGAATTAATTTCTCAACATTATTATTACCAGAAATGTGATAGTGAGCCAGAGTTCACCAGGAAGGGACAATTGTTCTCCAGGTGAAGTTAAGTTTCAATGCAAGGATAACAACAAACAAGGAAATTAACTTTCATACACTGTAAGCACATACTTTGTACTGCCTAAAGTACTGGCTAACTACATGAAAAATAAATGCTCAGCTAGATTACCCTGTCACTTGCAGTTATCATTTTGAATTTTCTGGCATTTCTCTTAGTTTCACTAACTGGAAGACCTTGATTCAGTCAAAGGTTATTGAAGGTGTTCACAAGCTTGTATCTCTCTAAGAAACAACTGAAAGCTAAGTTTGTAC
The DNA here is from genome assembly GCA_028858755.1 of Ara ararauna. NCBI lineage: Eukaryota > Metazoa > Chordata > Aves > Psittaciformes > Psittacidae > Ara > Ara ararauna. The sequence continues at coordinate 143,882,399 of CM054377.1, read as the reverse complement.
ACTCATCAAATTTTGAGAGTTCAGGCTTCAGGCACTAAAGGAAACACTTAACCAGCATTTCAGCTCCTTTTTCAGATCAGTTCCTAGAGTGGACCAGCATCCTCAATCAAATCTCACAGTAAGACTAATATACACTTCTGTTTGTAAAGCACTTCAAGATTTCCAACTACAAATACTAACTCGACTATGTTTATCAGGTTTTTCAGATTTAAGCAGACCAATATATACTTTTGCCTGTTCCAAGAAACATCTAACAAATATTATTCAACTGTTATCCAGCATTATCTGCTTTCTGAGGTGAGGCACGCTGTTTGAAAGACAAGACTGAAAGCACAATGCATCCCTTGCCCACAACAAGAAAATAATTCACTGCTAACTTGGTCATAAAACAAGTCTTCACAAATTCAGATATACTGAAGTTAACTGCTCATAAAAGTGGTTTCAACTACAGATTTGTATCTTATTTAGCTAGTTGGTATCAAAAACTATTCTTTCACCCTCTCTGGATATGTAAGTTCCAGTACCTAATTAGGAGGACTGGTACATTACAATTAATGTGATGTTTGTAATTCATGCCTTATTAGTTTTAGGTCTGCTTTGAACATGTTTCACCATGCACTGGAATCTGAACACTCTGGTATGTGTTATCCTCCATATTAATTCTGCAATATGAGTGAGGGGGAAGAAATACCTAAAAATGCAGATACTCAAGAGTTATGGATCCTGATGCTACCAGAGCAATATAAGAATATGGAATAAAGTTTTGCTTTGCAAATGGTTAACATGCAATGAACCAGCAGATCTTACACTGTTACAGTTAATGCACAGACCTATTTTTTTAGAGGCACGGTGTATTTCTGACAAATTCCTTGTTGTAAACTGTAAGCATGTATGGCAAATCAAACTACATATTAAAGAAAGTCTTTGAAATGCAGTGCCTGATACATCTGCCTATGTTAACTCTTGTTGTATGTTATTCATAGCAATAGGAACTTTTTTAACTACCTTAAACCATTTTTTTCCTTGCTATCTAACTACTGTAATAACTTCCCCTCCTGTCAGACTAGTCAGCAAAATATTAAAGGTTCAGAGAACCAGGGAATATGTAATATTACAAACCTGGTTTTGGAAACACAGAGCACTTGAAAATTTGCTCCAAATATCTTCACAGTAATCAAGAAAAATAATGTATGTGCTGATGCTGAAAGACGTTCATCATCAGCTGCTACAATGCTACATGGCCACTTTAATCCCTATTTTAATAGGGCTCTTGGCAATGTTGCTCCCATGAGACATTCAAATTCCAGTAACACCACACTTTTTTTTATCCTACAATTTTCATTCGACTAAGAGAAAGTGTCCTGGGGAATGCAGACAAGCTCCACTACTCCTCATTCCAGAAAAACTTCCAAAAGCAATTGTACCTGGGCACAGAGCCTTTAATGCTTACACTACACCTGGTGAAATAATGCTCTACAATGTCTCCTTAGCAATACCACTAACTACTGTCAAGGCAATAATACCACCCTGGGCTTTTCTGCGTTTATTTCCCATAATTCAGTTAATTTCCCACTCTCTTGTTTCTCAGCTCTGTATGTATATGGGCTGTCTCAGGAACTCTCAAAGTCTTAGGATGAACCATTCCTTACAACACTTTTCCTTGGACAGGAAGGAACTTTCCACAGTAACGACAATGTTCCTCTATATTCCTCTCTCTGGATGACTCCTGGATTCAGATCCTATAGGAATCTGTTTCAAACAACAAGTTTCATCACTTCCTACATCACTTACTCGCGTCTCCTCTCCCTACCACGCTTAACTTGCAAACAGACGTGCACACAAACAAAAGAGAATGTTTGGCAGAAAAAAGCTTCTTTTATGATACAATGCAGAAACAGAAGCTCATATATTACCTCCTTAAGCAGCATCTCTGTCTGTCCCCACATATCTCTGGGATTCATTCTCACACTGAGACCTCTTATGTGAGGTTGCATAGCACTCATCAGCTTTCACAGGGACCACCACTGCATCACACCACCCCTCAGGCATCACCCTTAGTCTTTGCAGGTGTCAACTGGTTCTGAATACTTCAGAGCATGTTTTCAGCAGCACAGACTACAGTACCACCTTTTTACCAGGAATCTAAAGGAGCATTTATCTCTATTGAATGCAATGGGTACTAAAACCTAAAGTTGCTGAATGATACCTCTGCTCTCTCACACATATTGTCAACGAAAGCAGAGTTTTCTATGACAAGATTATTTTTTTTGGTACACCAGACAGAGATCTCACAAAAGCCAATCAGAAATCATGAAACAAATTCACAACAAAAACCAAGTTATAGCCAAGAGCCTCGCTGCCTTCTGTTTCAAACACAAGGAACATTCCTTCAATTCGGCATCATCTAGCATTGCCAGATGGAAGCACATACCTACAAAAATCATACCCTTCACAGCAAAGTGAATGAGACAGAACTGCCCCATATGAAAATGTTAGTCATATTAATAAATATGAATAAATAGGGATATATTATTAAAAACACTCATCCTAACAAATATTGCTGGGGTGGAAAGTACTTTGTAATACAGTAAACATTTGTATTTCATGCAGTTCTTTTCTACAGATTTCATCCTACCCTCATTAATAAACCTCAAACATCATCTTACTACAATAAATTGCATTTGAAAAAATGTAGCATTCGTATATATGTGTGTGTAGAAACTAGGTTTTTTTTAATCAGAGATACAACATTTAGCTCTTCTCACATGTCTAAAATGCTAATTGTCATGATTTCATTTAATAATGAGAAAACTCTGAAATTTACTTGGACAAGACCAGTATGGATAGCAGGATGTATGGATCTTCATGCAATTTTTTTGTGGGAAATACTAAAAGAGAAAAAAGTGAGAAGGACTGCAACATTTTCTAGGTTTTCGGCTATTCAAAGAGCCATAAATTGAATAAAGTTTTCACAGAATACAAATTCCCATGTTTTGTTCAGACCATAACTTACAATAGAAACATGGTTGTAGAAATGTTTGAAAGCCAAAGTATCTTTAGAGCATTATTTCTCACATCTTTTGACTCAGAAAGCTTTACCATTTCTATCTACAGGTCTCATATTTCATCCTTATCTTTAGCCTTTATCTTAGAAGAGTTCTTTGAGTCCAAATTTCTAAACAGAAAGGGAATGCTGAAGTTGACTGTGAATTACTGCATCAGTAATTATCCATGTTTCACCACAGATCCACAGAACTAAATGGCCATGTCAGAACTTGAATGCCCAATTCTAACTGTACCTGGACAGTAACAAAGACACACTGAAATCAATGGCACTGCTAGGGTCCATGGGATTAATACAAGGTATTTAACTTATAAACAAAGTGACATGCCATAATTTCATTCATGTGCTTTTGTAATTCTTTTCAATTATTTACTGATGCATAAATGGTAGTAGAGATCCTTGGAAAAGTCTAGTTCTGATTGTGTAAGGTTGTGGTTTTCAAAAGCAAAGCAGCTGCTCTCTCCAAATTTCTTCCAGAATTGTCCTTCTTGATTTTGGGAAGAAGGTCACCAGATCAAGGAATAACAGGGAATGCTACCTGAATAAACCACTGTTTTCTGGAAGGAAAGGAATTTCACTATGACCTATGGGCAAAGTAAACTTCAGCAGTCACATCTTTCACTGAAGCAAAAGTGTAGGGGTTCAAAATACTTGTGAAATGCACTTGAATTGCACAGACGCACCCTTAAAACAAAAGGCTGGCTTAATGCAGATGTACTGCTGCCTCTCACCACCACAGACTTAATGGTAGATACTGTCCTGAACTGGAATTACAATTTTACCATTATTATTTTATTAAAGTCAGCAACAGTAAGAGCAGTAAGGTACAACAAAGATTTACACCAATTTCAGCTGTCTATGGAGAAAAACCTGGACATTTCCACCAAAGCCAGAACCTGTGCTAGGGCACAGCTGAGTTACTTCCCTAAAATGACCAGGGCATTCTAAGAGGTTTGGGCTCAGAGGTCAAGGTTGTTCTTATTCCCCTAGAAAGTAAAAGACATATATCTTCCAGGGGAACAGAATCTCCTGTGTGTGCTGCAATACAGAAATTACTTCTCAAGGAGATGATAGGGAAATTAAAGATAGCTTACTCACAAAAATATACAAAATTAGCAAAGAAAAGGCAACAATAACTTAGAGAAAAACAGCAGCTCAAACCAGCTTAAAAGTCATCACTACTATGGTTTTGATACTGAGTATTGACATTTCTGAAGTAGTTTTTTCCTGAAAATTCAAGATAAACAGCTGGAACAATTTTGCTTCTTTTATACAATTTCCTTTTCTCCTCATGCGATCTGACTCTTGCAATGTGAATGAATACATGTGCAGTGAAGGTTTAACACATCACTGACTTTTTTTTTCCCCTGTTTAAATAATTCTGTGTAGGCAACACAATTTATTGGTATAAAGTAGGATTTATGGTAATATATTTCCTCTTGAAGACATAAATAAGATTTCTTAATAGTTTTCTGTAATTCATTTTCATATAGTACCACATTCTCCTACATTTACTAGCATAATGCATCTGCTAGAATAGCAATTGCATACCCTGAACACTATTTTAAAAACTCTTCAATACTAACAATCTGCTAGAAATATTGTTATCCCTCTTCCTCCACAATTCATTGTCTCCTTGCAGCCCTTTACCTTCCTACTGTACATGCTGGATTTTACAGAAATTAAAAAAAACCCCACGGAACCAACCCACAAAACCAGAAATGTACAAGGCTTCAAAGAATATGAAAGCTATCAAGCTAGAAAAGTAGAATGTTATACTGAAATAATTATCAGAAAATTTACAGAAGGCTGCAGGTCTTTATTTTTCAACATTTCCCTTTACCACGTGTTGTATTGCCTTGATTTTCCAAGAAGCTAACTTTTCAGTCTCTGGTGGTGATAATTAGAATACGAACTGCACATATGTCTGTTTTTTTAACGTGGACAGAAATTATGTAATTATTCAAATTATATCAGAATTTATATTCAGAAAATTGGTTGTCAGTCAGAAGTGTCTTCTTTATGAGATGACAAAACGACTGCATTAAGAGCAGATGAATTCTAGCATGAACATCCACTTGCAAAATTCTCTCTTCAGATAACATATTTCTCAATATTTTAGTTGTCTTTGCTGGACTACCTTTTACTAGCAAGCCCCAAGCAGCTTTTCTTCTACTGTAGCGGAACTGAGTGAACTAAGAGACCACGGTAAAGAACAGGATATGTCAGAGAATAGAGACTACAGTAAAGAATAGTGTATGTCAGAGAATAAAGGATATGACTGCAAGTACATTTTAACATTTCAGCTGCATAGTACAGTATCAACATGCAGAAAAAATGTTTTTTGTTAATTTAATGCCAGTTACCTGAAATACCTTCCATGAGTCTTAACTTTCAACCTATTCTGCTGGCAGGGCCTTTGTCAGGAACCTTTTTTCAGGAGCTCAATGCATAGTATAATACAGGAGAGAAACATCCACATGTACACGTGGAGTTCAGAGGGCCTACCTAAGCTAGAAGTTATTTTTCTAGTGCCATTCATGTAGGAGTTGCATGAATGTTCCAAAGTACAGAAACAGACATACCCATACATATGCACGTATAAAAGTTATTGTCAGTGTATAAGTTACTACTATCATGAGACTGAAATAATTTATGTAACATCTGTTTTCATATTTTTTCTAATTTTTTCTAATTAACATGCATATTTAACACATAAATGCTCAGACCACCTATTTTTCTGCTGAGTTTGTCCCTTTCCTAAGTCATGTGTTCCTGTGGGGTGCTCAGCAGAGATGAAGCATTAAATTTAGTTGGAGGAATAATGTGTGAATAGTAAACAAAATATGTCAGACTATTCAAGAGAAGAGAGGGTTAAAATGCAAAAATTAAGGGACTTCTCAAGAACTAGTGTCTTCTGTTCACGAATCAAGAGAGGAATGGGGATGACACCCCACCCTTGCCCAAGACATTAAGTCAAGAGTTTAGCCTCTAAGCTTTCAGCATCTCTACTTTCAGCATCTCTTACTTTCACCTTGCATATAAAAGCAGAGTTCTTCATCCAATATCAAATTGTTAAGTTAAAAATCTAAAACACTGAAGATAAAATCCAGGGAGTGGAAAGAATTTATCCCTTTATATTCACAGATCTAGGGGGAAAACTGTGCATGTTTATACGATCAGATTCTTCCTTACTAGACCTTAGAACTGTGAATATGTTTTAGCATATCTTTCTCCTACCATCTTGTTGCTACAAATCTAAAGTTAAGAGCAATAAAAGCATATGCCATCCTTTTCTGTATATACTCCACATAAACACTGGTTTTGCTGTATATCATCTACATTTGTGTGAATTTAAAATCCAGAATGCAATTCAAAACAGATGAAGAGGTGGGGAGGGAAGCAGGAGACTGTGACAGGTCTTGTATTCGTCAGATCGTCTCTGTTTTGCTATTTATGGCAGAAGTCTACTCATTGTTCCAGACAGCATGGTCCCTGCGTCCAAGCCCAAACGGACCCATCTGAGTCCTCCTGGGTCTGAAAGTCTCTCATGCCTAAAGTTCAGATATTCCTGAGCTCATCTCAATTTAGCCATTATGAAGAGACACATTTCGCATTTGCCAGCTCACCAGTAAGCAGAAGACATGATTAATGCCTATCACTGTTAACTGTCCTCTCTCAGAACCTTCTCCCTACAGGTTTCATGAAATGCAAAGTTAGAATGGCAATTGCGCTCTCTGTACAGTCATAGTACACCACAGACTGGCAGATGATCCAACAAGGAGCCCTGAAATGTGGTGCATCGCCCACCTTTAAGCAACCTGTTCTTTAATTGACAGAAATGGCACACGAATTAAATGCAGGAAGCATTTATCTTTCTTCTCTTTAGCCCCTTTGCAACCTGAGACACATACGTATTTTAAAATAGTAACCTTCTCAATTGCTATGAAACCTGTCTTTATGGTCCCCAAATTAGAAGTTGGACATGTTACATTTCTTTCGAAGACTCTTTAAAAATATTCAAACTTGAGCTGAAATATGAATCCTCTGAGTATAACAAAAATTAGGAATATGAATTCTCCATTCGTACGTAAATAGTATTTGCAACATTTTAATATCACAACTAAAACAAAATGCACCTGATGAATATATAAATATTGCAGTCTCATGACTACAGTTCTTACAGTTGGGATGGACTTCAATGAAATTAAAACCTATGTCTTTGCCAGTGCTTACTTGGAAAAGCTTAGCAGCATACACATTCTGTGAGCAAAATGAACATTTAATATAGCCTGAATCTCTGTAATACTCCTATTTCTTCAGCATTGTTAAAATCCTCCAAACTGAAGCAATCTGCAGATCTTTTGAGCTTTCTAAGCATCCACCTTTACCATTTCATGTTTTTAACACAAAGAATGATACCAGCTGGAATCCTTACAAATGCAGATGCGTAAGAAACATAAACTGTGATTTATTAATGCATCACATCCAAACACTAATCCTCACAGTTTTGCCCCAGTCACAAAGCACCCCCTCACTGCGAACTCCTCTTCTGGCTGACCAGACCGCCTTTTTAATAACAATGAAGGAGCCTGCGGATGCCTTCTTCACCAAACCCAAGGGCCTTGCCCTCCCTTTCCAGCTCTGCCCCTTTTCACTTTGGTGAAAAACTTGACCAGCAAGCTCCTCTTCCACAGATGGAACAGACAAGATACCACCCTTTTCCTCACCTGATTTGGACACTAATTTGCAAGGCTTTACGAACTAGCAACTTGTGGCATCGCTGCGAATTCCACGGGCGTGTCTTTGACCTGTGAGGTACAGGAAAAGGTTTTCAGTAAAGATCTTAGATGCCACAGAAGAATCACAGCATCATTGCCACTTTTTTTACATCTTAAGTCCTCATACGTTAAAGAGACATCATTATGGTCACTATCAATGAAACTATCATAACAAAGTCTGAAGCACTACAGTTTGTCCTTAGTTGTTAGAGAATAGAGGGAAAGAAACTTCTGTTATACAAAATTGCTTCCCCTTGAGCACATTTTTTTCAGGGAAAAAACAGGAGGGGAAGATAGCACTATCTGACATGGCTTAATACTGAGTTAGGGGAATTTCTAATAGCTCCCATTTAAGCTATACTTGAGATTCTGCATTCAAAAAAGAAAAAGAAAAAAGTGCCTTTAGCACTCGTACTTCATATTTTACAAATAAATTCTGAACTAAAACTTCATTAGCTTTGACAAGATCTAAGTTATTCTACTGTTACCATTAAAGTGCCTTAACTCTTACCAACCCTCACAGTTTCCATCATAATCATCATTAATACTAATCTGCATGTTAAATAAAAAGGTATGCTGAAGACAGCTTCTTAGAAACCTCACTGACTTTTCTCTTTGCCAATTCCACAACCCAGAGATGCACACCCACAGAAAAATGGAAATGCGAGCGTTCCAAAATAGTTTAGCGTGCTGTTAATAGGAGAGGATGAGGTCAACATGAAGTCCTTAAATATGTGGCTGCAGTACAACATCTCTTGTACATAATTTTGTTTATAAGCACTTCTCACCTTTGTTGAGTTCTCTGCAGCACAGAACAGCAATCTGACTACTACGTCCTGTAGGTAAAAGCACTGTGATAACCTCTGTGTAAACTAATACAGACATATTTCAGAAACACAATTTTCATCAACAGGGAATCAAGTCTAAACTAACAACTTATATCTTATTAAGATACTTGTGACTATGAATTGGACTCAATTTCCTCTGTCAGTTACATTTATAACCCTCAAGCTAGAGATCTGAGGATAGCTGCACATTAACAAAGGGCTAAAACCGCTTTGGTTTTGCTGGTGCTAGCATTGTCTGCAAGCTCAAGAAACCATGTACTCATTTACCTAGTAAACAATGCCTTTGCAACAAGGAGGGGCAAGTGGTCAAAATTATCATAAAGGTATTTTTCTATGGAAACAAGGTAACATGGTTACAAACTGTAGGACCAATCTACAAATTATTTTGAGCATATGCACAGACAAAATGCCTGTAAAGTGAAATTAAGTTTCTAAAGTGTATCTGTTGTGTGAGGGCGTATCAGGATTCGAGACGATCAGGTTAAATGGCACCAAACTACCTTAATTATATCCAGTATATTAACAAAGAGCTATCATTCCATCTTTTTACTACCTCTTCATGCTAAGCTTGAAACTGTGTACCACAGAGCACCAACTACAGAAACAAGTAATGCATGTTTCAAATTACGTATTGTGCTTCACCAAGATTTGGGAAGACTTTTGGTCACTATGCAATTGGTGTTTATTAGGTTTGCACATGGATATGTGAAAGCTGTGCATTTAATAATGAATGCATGACTGCTTGGTCAAGGAATCAAAGAGATTCACCAATGTAAAGATACAAGAACTTGCTTTGATAAGCCTTGTATGTTTCTAGCTCTTAAAATGTCATTAGCGTTTGTTTATCTTATCAGGTATTTGAAGCAGTCTTAGACGTACAAATAAAAAGGAGCCTTGAATAAAATGTTTACTCTCCAACTACAGACTTTTGAAACCTCTGATAAAGGTACTAAGATCAGTATAGGAAAAATAACTCAATTTAAAGACTGCCTTCATTTCTTTCTGCCTTTTCTCCACATTCATCTAAATTTTTCATGGCCTTGGAAGGAAAAGTGTCAACATACTTGGCCTCCTGATTCTCAGGTACCTAAATAAATGACTGCTTAGACAAGTGTGTACCTCTTTCTTTCCTAGGAGCACAGCTCTTCCGCTTTGAACACTAAGCTTGCTGTAAGCAACACAGTCTTTGTGGCAAGTCCAAATCTTTCAAAACAGCCAGGTCAAGGTTGGAGATTTTTCTGTCTTCATCAGTAAACCAGAATCCCACTGGAGGTAAGACATGTAAAATCCACATTCTCAGGTAACGAGCAGATGAAAACACACAATAGGAGACCTACTTCTATAACAAATCAGAAACAGATTACAAAAAGGCCTTATCTGGTCATAGGTCTGTAGTTTCAAATGTTTAGCTCTTTCTGTTGGAGAACGATCATGAACTTGATGCTGACAGCAAGGCTGAGAAGAAAGTTAGGCAGACTCTGTGTGATGCGGTATTCATATAGGAAGGATGATCTATTTTGAGTATACTACTGTCAGGTAGGTGATGGATTAACTACTTATTATTGCCAGAATTCTTTACTTTCCCAACTTCCACTTTTCAAAATTAACTGAAAATAATAATTAATGTTTCTGATATGCTAAATATCTTCAACCTTAACTCACTTGACAGAAATTTTGTTTTCAAAACACATCAAGAAAGAATAAAACCTTTGCATGTAGATGGGAATGATCCCTTCCAGATTTGAAGTAAAAATTGAAGAATACGGCCATCTCAATCACAATGCCAAGTAAAAAATGAATGAATTTGGCTGTCTTGATCAGAAGCTATGCAGAAAAATAGTACTGTTAGTTTGTTCAAAATCTCTGAGCATCTATCAAAATATGACTACATTCTGAGTGAATAAACTCATACAAGTTACTTAAAAGCATGACAATACCAGCATTTGGAAAGACAAACACAAACACATTCTATCAAATTGTATGCATCATCATCTTTTTTAAGAGATATTGTCCAGAACTTTGTTTATTATCATGCCTGACTTTGACCTCCACAACACAATATAAATACTTCTGCTCCTTTACTTTCTCCACCACTAACATATTATGCAGCCGTATTTAGTTTTTCATGTTCTGTCCCATCCTGATAAATACTTCACCTTGTAAGGGGGTCACTAATTCAGCCCAGCCTCTCGGTGAGCCATCCTAAGTATGTTTACATTGAGAGACTGCACTGGTAAGCTGCAGGTTTCCAAAAAGCATATACAAAGCTAGCATCTTTACAATGATTTACTGAAAGCAGCAGCTCGTTTTAATAAAACCATCCCAAAACATAAAATTGATTGAACCAACTGCTGTGCAGGGCATACACAACAGCTGATCAAAATCATTCAAGATTTTTATTCCTAGAATATCTCCAGAGCTTGTAGAGTTTTTCTTACTTTATTACTTCAGTTCTGATACACAACTCACTTAGGCAAGCAGAAAAATTAAGGCTGACTGGTATTCTGGTACCTTTAACCAGATATTTAGATAAACTCAAAATAATCTCACACATGAAAAAAAAAATGAAAGCCACATATACTTGAGAATGACCAGCAGTTTTCATAATGTAAAGACTATTACCTTCCCAATTATCACTCTTCAAATTATATAGCCTGCCTTGATTAATTGTATTCCAGAGAAGCTCCACAATACACCATACAGATTACTCTAAAGGACACGTTTCTTCCATCTAAAAAAGTTTTAATGGATAGATTTATAATAGCATTTGAATATGAGAGAATATTGTGCTTTAAAAAGGCAGCAAAGGATGAAAACTTTCTCCAAACTGAAAAGATATCATTGCTAACTTTGCTTTCCTTACACAAATAATCACCGATAAGTTTATCTATTTTGTTGAGCACAACAAAAAGTTCACCTTTTCAGAGTGTGCTACATGAAGCTTTGCTTGCCTTTTATATAGTAAAGTAATTTTATGGTATTGTGTCACAATGAAGGACAAAGATAAGCCAACTGTTTAGATTCCTCTCCTTTATGTTGTGGCTTTGATCACTAACAATACTGCATGAACAGCCAACAGAAGGCTGACATTTCATAAAATATGCAGTGATAAAAACTAATACTGTAGCATCTGGGAGCGATATATAAAATGCAGAAATACACCTAATAACTGTGATCTTAAATTACGAGTTACTAAAAGCTAAATAAGCAGCATACCTAAAAGAAAGAGAAAGATTAAGACAGGATTTTTATGCTTTTACTCCTAAAATTTAAAAGAAAATAATCCAAGACATGCGATCTATTATTCTTTCCAATTCCTCTGGTTCCCTTGGATCTCAAAAGCAGCCTTGTAGAAGAGTGCTTTTTTGCTATATCATTAGGCATCAGCAAAAGCTAAACACATTACAAGCCTTCTTTGGGCTGTATTAGTGCTCTAATGCTTTGTGAAGTTCCCTTTATTGTCTCTTTCAAAATATCAATCACAGAAAACACATATAAAACCTGGTGACTGACAATTCACTGTTATGGGGAAAGCTGAAGCTCTGTGCTGACCAAAATAAGTAAAAATCTTTTCAATAAGCTACATAAATTAAGTAAATCTCAGAGTAGGAAATACATTATTTTCATTTATTTACCTCACAAACATTAAGCATATACAAGACAGGCCATGTGAAATGGAGGATTACATCCTAGAAAGCAGTGAATCCCTAAAGAACCTACAAGTCACAGTAAATAACCCACTGCTTTTTTTGCTCTTACTATGTTGCTGTAGTTAAGAAGCTCAAAACAATCCCAGGGTGCATTACAGTGAAATATATGGTACTATTAAGGACCTGAAATTATCTGCGCATATGGCATCACTGGAATGCCATAACCAGGCCTAGAATTATTAATCTAAAAGAAAGTTGAAATTAAAAGGACCCAAAAAGGAGTTAAAAGAATTACAAACAGGAAAAGCTTCTTGATATTACGTGTGTGAGAGATATTCAAGATCACTACATTTAGTTTACTTATAGAAAGATTAGAGGTAACTTGATTGAGATCTACAACTTACTACACATGGAAAAGATGTAACAGTCAATAACTCCTAATCAAGCATAAAAAAGGATAGTAAGACACAATTATTGGAAAACAAAAATCAGACAAATTTGGTCTAGAAATACAAGATCTTCATTATTACATCAGGTTAGCTAGGGACATAATGTAGGTGAAGTAATGATTTTGATTAAAAACAAAAAAAAGGGAACTAAATCTTTACCTTGTATTATGTCAAAGATGGAATAGCTAAATAATTAAAATGATCCCTCCTGCACTAAAAGCAGTTTAATATTAAAGAAACTGCAATTAACTTTAAAAGACACAATTAACTTTAGAAGACAGTTTTATGGACTAACCCTGTTCTCATTTATGATTCCATTGGTTAAACTTTTCTCCTATTACTCAATAGGAAAAAAATACTTTATCTAGTGTAACATAAAAATAATTTTAGGAAAGGGTGCAGTATATTACCTTTCTTTACAAGCATACATCACCAAGAAACAAAAAGAAAAAGTGACCTATATGGTACAACAGGTTAATCAATCACTAATCATCCACATGTCTACGTAACATTCATGTGAACCTGAAACAATTACACAAAAATCAAAGCTAAAGTAAGTGCCCCAAATAGTCTGAATATTATGGTGCAACCTGCTTATGGTACCATAAAATGGATAGGACATCCTCAGCATAGTTCTGAATTACAGAAACATTAAAGGTCTAAAGACCTAATGACACGAAGGAAAACATAAATTCAGCTTCTTAGTATTAGGCCCTCATTTAGTAGCAGCAGAGGAGTCATGTATCAGATGAAAAAGAATGCAAAAGAAAATCCATATTTGGTGCCTGAAGAACCATGAAGCGTATTTTCTGACTGAAAAATCCGTAACAGTTTAAGTACGTGGGAGGCAATTGTCCTTGTGCTTATAATTAGAGGCCGAATTTAGGGATTTCACTGCTTAATGCCCACCCACCTGCCTGTTATTCTTAACATGGTTTTTTTATGTCACTTAATAGAGATGAATACTCTTTTCCCACTTCATATTTACATCAAGGCTATTTAATTTTTTTAGGCTGCTATAATAGGTTAAACGGCAGTCTCAACATCACTCTTCATTTCCCACTGGACAACGAATGGTATTATAAGACTGAGAATAGATGAAGGCATATTTACATTCATAATGTTCTTGACTATAACATTTATGTAAATTATGATTTTACATTTGCAAATACTATAATTCTCAGTTTCAATGAATACTTTAGTACTCTTTCATCATTAACTTCCTACGTACATTACATGGAGAGAAAACACCAATGAAAAATAAAGAACCTAAGTGCTGTGATCAGAGAGGTACAAATCTTCTGTAAAAGGAAAAAACGCTTCGTTTCCAAATTAGTCTTACCGCTGTAGAGACAAGGTGATGGACTACACCTCACCGCTTATTTGGAGTGCAGTTCAGAGATATTTGTAAGAAGGTACTGAAAATCAGATTTCAAATTGATGGCTTACATTTTAAACCCACCAAAATCAAACAAATGCATTGCTGATGAAAACGAAATCTTTCCCCCATCTGTATAAATAATATTTTTTCTATAAATTGATGAAACACCCTGGAAGCACTATGTTAATTAAAGAAGTGCATGTAGAGTTTAGGAATATGTTTAAGGATGTTACACAAGAATGAAAAACTTTAAAAAATCAATTTTTATTAACTAAGCTATTGCTCCATCAAATGTATAGAATTATTTTTAAACATCCTGAGAGTGCCAAATTAACTTTTCAGTTAAAACAAAAAGTCACCTTTCATACATCTCAACACATGCACACATACACATAAAACCTGCGTATTTCTACATATGACCTGGAATCTTTCTGTGATGGTCAGGTATTTCCTTCAATCTTTTGACATGGAAATCTGACTCAAAACCCCCCCATGCTTCCAGAATAAAACAGTGACAAATCAAATTGGTCAAAATATTCTAACTTGTTTTGAAATGAGGAACCTGGTTTTGTGTTTTGATAAGAGCTTAGTACGACATTTTCAGATTGTTAATGCAAATAACTAATGAAACAGCCCTAAAACTACCCTAGTATCAGATACATATATGTTGATTTTAAAGAGGTGATTCCTTGATACCGGAGAGCCACAATGTGAGTGCAGAAATGTTACTCTTCTTAAGGAAGCAAAATTGGGCATACAAGACAAGTCAGGTCAGCCCTGCATATAATGAAATTGCTGCTTATGTATGTCATTTTTCAAGTTATTCAACATGTAATCATTAGAAGATTCAACTTAAAATGCAAGGACTGTGTATGCAAAGGACAACTCTTTAAAAGAACAGTGACTTTTCTGGTCACTCTTACCTTTCTGCTATTTAATAGAAATGAATCTAAAAGGACTTCAAGATTATGTTCCTGTTTGGCAAGTGGAGAACGTATGGACTTAGATGATGACCCATTCATGAAACTGTCTCTTCCATTAAGCATCACTTTCTTTTCCACAATTAACTGAGCCAGTGTCATGGTTTAAACCCAGACGGTAACTAAGCCTCACACAGCCACTCGCTGACACCCCTGGTGGGATGCAGAAAGAATCAGAAAGGTAAAAGTGAG
Organism: Ara ararauna; assembly: GCA_028858755.1. NCBI lineage: Eukaryota > Metazoa > Chordata > Aves > Psittaciformes > Psittacidae > Ara > Ara ararauna. Next base: position 143,867,054 of record CM054377.1, on the reverse strand, counting down.
AAAACTTGTGGGTTGAGATAAGGACAGTTTAACAGGTAAAGCAAAAGCTGCAAACGCAAAGCAAAGCAAAACAAGGAGTTAATTCACCACCTCCCATGGGCAGATGGGTGTTCAGCCACCAGGAGTGCAGGACTCCATCATTTGTAATAGTTACTTGGGAAGACAAACAGTATCACTCCGAACATGTTCCCGCCTTCCTCCTTCTTCCCTCAGTTTTACATGCTAAGCATGACACCATATTGTCTGGGATACCCCTTTGGCCCATTGGGGTGAGATATCCTGGCTGTGTCCCCTCCCAAGAACTTGTGCACCCTGAGCCTACTTGCTGATGGGGTGCAGTGGGAAGCAGAAAAGACCTTGACACTGTGTAAGAGCTGCTCAGCAGTAACTAAAACATCCCTCTGCTATCAACACTGCTTTCAGCAAAAATCCAAACAAGCCTCATGCTAGCTACTATGAAGAAAATTAACTCTATCCCAGCTAAAACCAGCAAAACCCATTTATTTTCTGCGTACAGGACTAAATTTCCTAAGTTTCTGCTGAGTGCCTGGCAAAAGGGAAGTCAGTAGAGGCATCACTGCTGCACCAGTTCAAATTACGGCTATCAAACAGGAATCCTTTCCTTTCAGCACCCTACAAACACTGTGAAAAGGAGGACTTATCTTGTGGAAATTTTAACAGCCAAGCCTTTAGGGACGTCAAGAAGACCCTCCCAAACTCACAGAGTTTGTTCATAAGGGAAACAGTGAAGTCAATCTAATACCACGCCCTAATATTCGCTGCAGGAATTACTGAAACTTTTAACTAACCTCAACATTAATTACAAAAATTAAAATAATCTCAAGAAATAAGATGCCAAAAGCTATTTGAATACTGCCTATGTCTTATATGCAACTTTTACCACAATTCTGCAAAGAAGCTCACACATGAATTCTTCTGTGTTTCAGGTTCCTGCACTTAAATTTTCGAGAAAGCCATTACATCACAAGAGTAGTGTCAGAAAAGTTACAAAAACTACATGAGGCAATTTTTTCTTTTAAAAAATCTATGAATGTAAGGCAGATCCCCATATTCAGATCTACTGAATATTAGCACTTTCTTTTATATATTAAATAGTCCATCCTTTTCATGATGTATTATAATGCATTGTCTTTTGGAATGAGAAAAGATTTTGTATGAGAATGTTCTTACATTTATGCTAGTCTATTGCATATCCTTGCTAAAAGTTAAATGTTAAAGAAAACAAAGCCACAATTGCTTCCCTCCAAAATGCTACAAATACATACAGCCTTCATAACTATAGTTTCCATGCATAAAAAATAACCACAAATTCATTCAGCAGTTACGCTTCATTCATCAAATATGTGAAATGAATATAGATTATTATATTTAGTTATTTGGTCCCTATTCATCTAGCTGGTCACTATTCATCTGGAGTAGTTTCACACTATGAAATATCCTCAACTGGAGCACTGTATTTTAATTAGACATAGGCAGCTAAAGATTCACAACTTAAACATTTAGCCATTTCTTTTGCTTCTCTCAAAACTTACTTTCTATGAAGTAAATGACTTATAAAAATATTTTTGCTTTTTAAAGTTTTGAATCCAAAATCCAACTGAAGATACTGTTCGACATTTCTGTTAATAAAATTACTCCACTAATTTCTTGTTCAAGTATTTATATTCATACTTATTTGTACTGGGAAAACTCAGTATGAGAACTCAAAAAAGTACTCCTGCATTTGCTTTAAGTAAAATACTTTCCAAAGTCTGAGTCTAAATGACCCAAAAGAAAACTAAGTACAATCTGTGCTTTTAAGAGCCATGTGTAATTAAGATCTCCTTACCATTTACTCAAGAAAGAAATACTGTTGCCTCTGGATTTTAAATTCAATAAAATCACTTTCCTGTCAGTTGGGATGAGTGTCTCCAAGCAAGAGTGTCTTGATCTACTTTTTGTTGTTACATTTTATAGAAAAAAATACATTAACCTAAAAAGAGAAGCATTTTCTTCTTCTATCCTCTACTCCCTTCCACCAATACAGCTGCATGAGAATGACAGTTTTTTCGTGGCTCCAGCTTGGATCACACTGTAGAACATTTTTCTGGAATTATAAAATAATCTACATTAACATGCCAATATAAAGTTTGAGCATTTTTATTATAAATTCTTGCAGCTGACATACAACTCCTTTGCAAAACACAAGAAATAAGGCAACTTTCAAGACACAAGTAACCTTCTGATTGTGCTTTTATAAGATCTCGATATTGCAAGACGCGCATGCTCCAGAACGACAACAGTAAAGTAACATTCATCCATTTCTTCTAAATCTCATTTTACCATTTGTACCAGCATCAATGCTTTTTAAATGAATGCTTATTAGAAAAGATCTTAGAGGATCAGATACAAAACATTGAGAAAACTACAGCAAAAATTGGTGGCAATATTTTTATCCTTCTTTAGAAAGTGTAAATCTGTAGAAACATGTTCTCAAAGTGTTTAATATGAAGTCATGTACTGTACATCACTCAATGTAACCTTGAATAAAACCACATGAAGTTGCTCAGAAAGTTCTGAGTTTTATATAAAGTTCTGCATTAATTTTCAAATACAATAGAGCAGATAATAAAGAATGATTTGTGATTATCATAGCTCCTATTACCTTGAAGAAATGCACAAAGTTATATATTTAATATATGTCTTCATTTAATAAATAGCACTCAGCAATCTGTGGAGGGTCTTAAATTAGTAGGCAGTTGGTCATCACTGTCACTTTAATTTGGTTTTATTCATCTGCTTTCTATCTAACTACAAATGCCGGCCAGTCACAACAACAACTGAGAAATGCTGCTACTTGCATCTGAGATACAGTCCCAAGGACTGGACTCTGCACATGGCTGGCATCCACACTGGTACCTGCCAGTATCACTTAGTTTATGTTCAGACATTCAAATCTGTATAACTTAACAGGAAAAAACTCTAAAATTCTCTCCATCTTTCTCATAAATCCCTTGTAAGCACTGAAAAACAGCAGTAAGGTCTTTCTCAATACCAGGATTTCCAACTAGCAAGGCTGGTTTCCTGGTTAAAATGAAAACAAACTATAAAGCAGGCACCAAGCATGATGAAGAAAGCTCTGCCAGATCTGACTGGGTTCTGCCCAAGGCCAGCTCAGGGTTCAGAGCCACACTGCCCAAAATGAGACGCGGGAGGCAAATGGGGCAGCTTGCCAGGGGGCAGGGACAAGAGAGATTCAGCACACAAAAGTCACTGCCAGAGGCAACTTGAATTAACAAGGATGTGACGCAGTACCAATTTTGCCAAGTGAGGACCAGCTACATAAAGTGGGTAAATCCTAATATGGTAGCAAGAAAGAAGAACGGATATCTGGAGAGAATGGGCTAATAACACACAGTTGTGCTACTCCTCACCACGACAATCAGCTACTGAAAATAAAGCTATAGGAATTACTAGTCCTGAGGTGATGTTATGTATCCTTCTAGGGAACTGATATAACTTGTTTTCAGTGCTTCGAAAAACAACTCTCAATCCTGGATCTGTTCTTCCGTCCTTTGAAGCTGCATGTCCTGCCAGTTTGCTACATCTCAGAAAAAATTTCTCAGTCTATGGATTTCTCTCTCCAAAGTCAATCTCTGCAATAAAGCGAGAAATTAAACATTGGTGCACGGACCACCCATACTGTAGAAATAGCAACAACAGAAACACTGCAATGAATGCATGTTGGTGGGGTTTTTTGGAAATACTTAAAATCTTCTGCTCAGACAGATTTGTGATGATCTCTATGAGCTGCATAAAACTGCAACAAATGGATAAATTATCCGCTAGATGCTCCACTAAGATGTGATCTGTAACATGATCAGAAGTCACCAAAGCTTTTTAGACTGATAAAGAAGTTTAGTTGAATTTAAGGAAGTAACTGACAAATTTTAAAATGCTGTCTATCCTACAGGCTGTAAGAAAATACATAAAAATCACGTAAAGATTTCTTCTTAAAGTAGTGGATTTCAAATTATAACCACTTCTGCATTATTTAATTATCTGAGATATTTCCTTTAAAAATACTGTTCATGTTTCCTGATGCTTCATAACCCAGATTATAAAATGAAAGCTTAAAAGCCAGGCTGCCAGCCAACATTTATCAATATTATATGGAATTTAATTACTCTTTAAGTCAAAGGAACTATGTTCAAAGATACATAGTACTTCAGGTTCCTTATATATAATTTCAATAGTAAAACTTGTTTGACCAGTTTCATTATTATGTCAACACAAAAAAAAAATCTGAAAGCAAGAAATTGGGAAGTGTTAAGTAAAACCAATCTCGGAGAAGACTGGAATAATTTCAAGCACAAGGAAATACAGGAAAATAAGTAACTGGCAGTTACAAATACTATGTCTTCAGAGAAATGACTGGTCTTAAATATAGGTTTAACAAATTAGGAATAATAAGTAAAACACTTGAAATTAGGATTAACGCTTTCCCACCAAGGAATTCTTAACATGATTCAATTCAAAGTCTGAAAAATCTACAGTATAACAGTCCTGAAACAAGCAACTGTGTCAAGCTTACTATGAAGCAGGCACAGGGACATATAATTTTAAAATAGTTATAAAATAGTCTTAAATGTATAACTCAAAAATGCCATTTACAATGCTTTACTTAATGAAATTTCTATTTTCTTGTTTTCCTAGGAGCTGTAAAAGGTAAAATGGCCAAGGACAGGAGAGATTCACTGTTCACCAAATAGGGGATGGGGAAAGAAAACCGTATTTTTGGCAGTTTATTCTAATCATGAAGCAGAACAAGCAATTTCATTTTTCTTTCTTACCTGCTCATTTTCACTCAATGGCCAAAAAGAAGCAGCAGGTCTATTGATTATATGCTACTATGTTATTGCATGGGTAAGTAAAATCAAGAGATGAAATCGAAGGTAAGAGCAGCAGCCAAAGATTCAAGTTTGCGTCTCAAGTATCAAGACTTGCCTGTAGCCTGGTCTACCACTGAAAAAGTGTAATACCTGCTTTAAAAATAAAACATATCTGGCAGGTTACACGGAAACCCCTGCTGCCTGAAGCCAGTCTTCTTCACTGGTCGGATTGCTGCCTACAACATTTGGACTGCGAGAGGAGGGAAGCATTATACTATAGAATTTGGCTCAAACTGAACTCACCATGAGGTAGAGGCTAACTTTGTCCAAAGCCTTAATGCCTGAAGAAAGACCTCCCAGACTACAAGTATGTAAGTCTTGTCTTATAATATATGAGCTAAGCAGAATATTCAAAAGCTGCTAAAGCAATTTTCAGCAACTATTGACACTAATTTTTGAAACACAAGTATTTTCTAGTAATATTTTAAATTTTAATTACTTTTTCTAAGTAACATAATAAAAGGATATTCCCAAAATCATGTGAATCGGTAGAAAATGGTGGAATTGTATAACCACACATGCAGTCACAAAAAGACTAAGCCACCAAATGCAGAAGTCTCTACTTCTCAACTCTTTTTGACAGTTCCAAAATTCAGGCACACATCCAGAAGAACTTTCTGCCCCACGTCTGGTCAGTAAAGAAATCGAGGTTAACCTTTAATTTTTAATGTCACCTGCAGCCAGTGACTGCTTTTTCTAATGCAAGTGACAGATAAACAGCAAAACACTCCCAAGATGATACACAAAGCACCACATACCATAAGTGCATTTTTATTTTTATACCAACTCAATTTCTCAAATGGATAACCAATGTTCCTACTAATTTACATTAAGAATTGAGTGAGGCATGAAAATTGTTCTGATGCATAGGCTCTATTTCTTTAATGTACTGCATAGTGTTCTGCACTTTACTGCAACACTGGAAAACACTAACTACACTTAAAAGGCACAGAAACTATACATACAAAACCACAAGCACATATATATCCTAAAAAACACTTCAGAAAGGGCTTTAAATTCTCCAGAGCAGTATGAAGTAAAAATAAAGTCACTGATGGAAGTCAGTAAAACCAAAAAATTGTTGCTATTAAACCAAGTTTCCTGACCTTTAATCACTTGAGCTAGTGTTTTTCGCTAGACCAGTACTAGTACTTTAAATCAATACTGCTAGAATTTCAACCTTCGAATTCCTTTACTCAATTCAGTAGTATCACCTTAACATTTGCAAGGTAATTCCAAACTAAACAGAGGGAATATGGCAAATTGAGGTAATATAATCTAGCTATTTAAGGCAAAACTGGCAAGTCTTTAACAGCAAACACTGCATCATTACTAAACACTGCCATGTTAATGTAAGAAGAGGTTTGAATTAGATCATGAATTGCCCCTCCAAGTCAGGACTTAGGGTATATTATGGCAGAAAGCAAAGGAAAGCTCCCACTGACACTGTGTATGTTTTACCAGTTCTGTGGAAAGCAGACTACAGTACAGCTATCCATCACTTTTAAAACCAAATACTAGTCAACATTTTAACTTGTCTTTTAAAATTTAACACAGAGAGAAAAGCACCTATGTTTGTAAAATAAGATTCTTTTTCATTTACAGAATGGTTATTTAAAATAATTTTTGGACAACTACAGGAAAGACATCACCAACATTTTAACATGTACTAAATGTGTAACTATGACATTAACGTAAATGAAGCAAATTCAGTTTGCTTAAAAAAAAAAAAAAAAAAAAAAAGAAAAAATTCACTTACATACTGGGAGGTGCTCAAACACAAAGCAGACAGCTGTCCTCAAACGATATTCTCAACTCAAGTAGCGCTGGAATAAGGCCCAGGAACCAGCAGCAACGAGGAAGCTGGAGTAGCAGTCCCAGTATCAGACTTCCAGAATTGACCTCTGGATGAAAAACAAAGACGCTTGATGAAAAAATGCTAAAAGAATCTATAATTTTTATTTTTTAATTTAACCTTAAGGGATTCAAGTGACCTCAGGCATTTGATTTCTTCTGGACATTTCCATACGGCAAAAAGACAAGGGGCCGAAACTAGTATTTTTTTCAATCAAGTAACTATCTCAAACAATCACAAAACAGGAGAGATAGAAACAACATTTAAGATAAGTCCATGTGGTTCAAATTATTTATTTCTAAGATGACAATAACAGTAGAGAAACAACCTAATAGCTTGAGCATTATGAAGACTTCTTCCATCTTCAACCTGAAATTCACCTCAACATGCAAACCTTGGCTATTTCTCAGCATTATTTTCAATTCAACCTCCTGTGACTGAACTTCTTTATATTCACAAATATAAAACTATCTATAAAATAAATATAAAAGTAACTTGATATTGTTAGATGTGTTTTCTAGAAAGTAGTTTAATCATTACTAGACAAGACAAAAAAAAATAATACAGAGCTCAGTAGCACACTACAGCTGATTATACACACTACAACTGTTCAAGGCTATGGTTCTAAGAAGACTTTAACAAATCAAATTCCAGCAACTGATCAGCCATTTATCTTTTATTAACTCTCTTTTAACTGTTTGAAAATGTACTTGTAAATTAAGAAATAAATATTTTTCTAAAAAAACCCCTCTCTTCAAAAGATGTTTATGCAGAATTTTTCAGCTTTTGTGAGTTAGTTAAATTCTATTCACATAGCAATGGGATACGCCTATCTAAAATCAACTTCTCCTATTAAAAATAAGCAAAGCTAATGGTGTTAAATTGGAAACAGGATCTCCCCTTTCTGAAAAGCTGATATTTCACTCGGTTTCTACGGTTTCCATAAACCTAAGAACACACCATCGAGACACAAAAAAAAGTCCTAGAAGACACTGATTTTTCAGGTAAGTACCAAAACAGTCCCTGCAATAGGACCACTGGTGTCAAAACAAATTAAATTGAGTTTAGAAATAAACTCTGAAAAACATGCTCACTTTGAAGAAATAAATTTGGGAATTTCTTTTTAAGAAATTAAATGTAATTGTCTTCAAAGGAGTATATTAAACAGTTCCAGCTAAATAGTGGGAGCTTTGGTGGCTTTGTTTGTTTTCTGTTGGTTTGCTTTGTTTTGATTTTATTTAATTTGGATTAGTATCCTGTTGCAATATAGTAGCATATAAATGTATTTTTATTCTAGAGCATACTTTGACTTATTAAGCCTGGCATTAAATTTTATAACAAGATGTAATATATCTAATTCAAGAGGGCTCAGAGTTTCGTGTATTACTTATTAATATGTTAAGTGAATGTTTGGACAATTGATTTCAACTAGGTTTTGTGACTAAAATATGTGACAAAATAAAATTTTCAAATTACATAGTCCATTTGTCATAACTACTGCTCTAATTTCTATAGGTGTTAACAAATTAAGCAAAAAAAAAAAAAAGCTACACTGACTAAATAAAGAACAAAACCACTGTTTTTCACACACAATAGTAGAAATGCTACTGCCTCTGCCCAGTTCTGGTAGAAAGTTAGCATAATCACCTCTCAGAAACAACAACGGAAAAATAATATACACAAACACACAATCTATCTATAGCTGTATCATTTATATCTCTGTATCTATACCTGTACATCTGTATCTACATCTCCACCTACCTCCTGGGTTAGTAACTCCTCACATCACAGCAGTATTGGCAAGTGCAATGGAGGGCATGGTCTGAGGACACCAGTGTGAAACACCAGAGACGCAGCCAAGGCAGAGGAAGGCAAGCTGGAGCAAACTGCAGCAGCGATGCTGCTGTAAGAGCTTTCATAAGTGAAGGCAGAAACAAGAGAAGCTGTGCAGAGGCAGACTAATGCCAATTCACACGGTGTCCTGAGTTGGTACCAAAAGGGAAGGGTGGGTTTTAGAAGGAAAGGATCAAGACATAGCAACCCCCCTAGATGGGAGAAGAGCAGGGCCATGGGGGAAAGGAGGCTATGGATTGAAATCTCTTCTCCATATTACAGAAACACATTACATGCTTGGTAAAAGGAAGCACTGACAAGTTTTGCTCTCCTGGGCAAATGACTGGTGTCCTTTGGCACAGGCTGGCACGTCCATTCATGGGCCCCAATGTCGAGACGTCTTGCAGAAGGATCTTAATAAACTGCAGCATTGGGCAATCATCAATGGCATGGTGCTAAATTCTAGACCTAGGATGGAGGACTGCCAGCCACAAGTGCAAACTGGGAGACGGGTGGCTGCAGAGCAGCCCTGCAGAAAGGGATCTGGAGGTGCTGGTTGGCATGCCACTCCCAACCGCAACCCTCCCCCAAACACTAGTTTTTAAAAATGGCTGAGCTGTGCCTTTTGGAGAAACAGAACCAAACACAAGGGCACGATAAAAACAATACTCCATCAGGAGGCCATCTGGCCCAATACTCTCTCTCCAGTGGCACCCCGTACAAGTCTGAAGGAGAGTATATGAGGAGCACAGGTCTACTTCTGTAAGGGTCCAGAGGGTGTTCATAGGCCTCAATGCCCTGGGACCTGCACTGCAGATAGCCTCCTCCGACCTAGGTCAGAGCTTGTCATGCAGAACTATATGCATAACATATCATAGCTCTTCTGTTCTATTCTGTTCCGTTCCATTCCATTCCTTGCACTCATGATGAGTTGCATAATGATGATACCATTATTTACCTGAAATGCCAAGGGGTTTTTAGCACCAAAACCACTCTCAAAGACACAAATCAGGTTGGAGGTGGAAAGAGCATTTTATTCATTTATAAAGAAAGTTATTTTATTTACCTTAGTTTAGTTTAGCTTAGTTCATTTTAGTCTAGTTTAGTTTAGATTGTATCTCCTTTTTCTAAAAAGCATTAACCCGATGCCCATGCGTAGCCAGCAGCAGGCTGATGCATCCTTCAGTTTAGCTGGAAAAACCTCTCTTGCAGCCTGCAAAAGGAAAGACGGGGCAGCAGCGGCGCCCTGGTGGGGCGAGAGCAGCGCAAGAACACAGCCAGAATAGGCCAGGGAAGACCTGACATGGGGGGGTGCTCCATGCAACAGAGGAGAAGCAGCAAGTCCCGGGGCCACGCTGGGGCCACCTTGGGAGTGCAGAAGGCTTCCTCCCCCCGCATGCGGGGCACGAGGGCCACCTGCGTGGAGCACGAGCAGCTGCCTTTGGGCTACAACAGCCCAAAGGAGCCCCATGAAGGGGCTGTGCTCGGCTGCGGAGGAGGCAAAAAACCCCGGGGACACTTGCTAGTCCAGCCTGGGGGTAAAAAAGCCTTCCCCCCCCAGCTGCAGGACACGAGGGGCCACCTTCGTGGTGCATGAGCACCAGGCGACAACCCAGAGCACCGGGACCAGAGGAGCCCTGACAAGTGGTCATGCTCAGTGCTCAGAGGAAGGCAAAAAACCCCCGGGGACCGGTGCCAATCTGCCCCGGGGGAAAATTCCTTCCTGACCCCAGTGCTGGCGATCGGCTGCTCCCTGAGCACGTGGGCAAGACCTGCTCCCGGTCCACGGGCTGGTTATGCCTCCAAGGGGACAAGGGGACACTGGCACTGCCTTTCCTGCCTCCACCTGCAGCCACCGCAGGGGCTTCCAAGAGCAGCCAAGTGCCGCTGGCCTGATCTAGCCTGGGAGCAAGAACCCTTCCAGTGCCTGGCGCTGGAGCTCCAAAGCCCTGGGGGAGGGCGCTGCACTTATACTGCTCCGGAGCATTGTGATGCTGCGTTGGCGAGTGCTGGCACTATGACATAGGGGTGAGGGGGCCCCCGCAGCCCTGCCCAGCGCAGCCCTGCTGCTGCTGCTGCCCCTTCGCCCAGCATGCCTTGGAGAAAGGCCTTTTGGGGTGCTGGCCCTGAGGCAGTGCCTGTGCCCAGGAGCCCCAGGGGGATGGTCCTGCCCATGGCAGCCACACACTAGGCACCGCTGCGGGGTGTCCCTGTAAATGAATCTGTATGTTCAGACTGCATCAATAAAGGCTTTTATACCACGTACAGTCATCTGAATTCAATTCAGAATTTAAAAGCAACCATCACCATCACTTATGTACAGCCATTACCAAAATATCTTTACTGCTTTTTCTTGCTTTTCTGCTTTCCTATTTCCTGCTTTTGCTTTTAAAGCTCTCCTTTCTGCATTTTCCCCTTAAACAGACCAAAGCCTGCAAATACAGAATAGTGAATATGTGTACTTGTGGAGGACTTACTACAGTGAGACCATAGCCTTGGACTGAAGTAATAATAAATAGTAACAAATGTTTTGCTCAACTATCACAAGTCAATTCAGTCACAGCTGGATTCAGTGACTGGTTTGCTTTGAAGAAGTTCATTTAACATATGAATCCTGTAAATTCTTACCGAAACAACAGAAACACCCCCAACCAATGGTCTGAATAATGCTTATGTAGCAGAATAGAAAATATTATGCTAAGTTCTGAAAACAGAGGTGATAATCTATTGCATATCAGTGCAGCACAATGATTTTCACATTATTCATACAGTTATTATAATAGTTTGCAACAAGTTACACTGTAGAATGTTCTCTAACCCTGCATAGGTGTTTTCTATGTTATAAATAAGTTGAATAGACTATGGGCAGTAGGAAAAGAATTTGGACTAACTGAAATCAAAATATAGCCTTACTGTGAATACTCAAAATTATATCAGTGGGGAAAAAGAAAGTTAAGTTATATAAGTTACTGAAATAATTTACAAAACAGAATATAGGATTATGTTAAGATTTGTATAATATAAGGTATAAAGATCACTTTTCTTGAAAATTAAGAGAAAGTAACTTGACTGCATTAACTAGAGAGCATCAGTAAACAGAAACAAGAAAGAGACTGTATTGCAGCAAAGGCGATGACATCCTCATGCGGACTGCTCACCTTGTCTGAAAGTTCCATACGAGACATTTCTGGAACCTACATGGGGACTACATAATTCAATACCATGGCAAAAGCAGACCATCTGCCAGAGTTCTTTAACATTATTTACAGAAGATAGTCTTCAAAATATGAATAAAAAAGCTTTCCTTACTTGTGTAGACGCCTGCATGCCCACATAGGATGGAGAAAAGCAAGGGTTCAGTATTATATCATATGCACAGAAGGTTCCTAAGAACTAGAGTTACTCCAATGTTGATTGAAAGAAGCAGGTGCCAGGAGGACACCGAACTTCTGAACAGAAGTGTTAAAAACTACATTTTGCAGCTAACAGAATAGGCACAGTAGTACATACTTTGAAAAGGAGTCTTTATGCTTCCTATAGTTCACTAGTTGTAAAAATACGCTCCTGCTTGGAAGACTAAGAACATCCTGATGCTTTGCCCCTTGTTCTCAGCAACAAAGAAAAGAAACCAGCTTAATTTTGCTGTTCTCTGTTCTTCCTCCCTCAACACCATTTCCCTCAAAAAGAAATTACATAACTATGAATAAATGTAGCAAATTGTATAAATTACTCTGATATTTCACTATTTTAGTAAAAACATCTTAAATCTCCTTTCATCAGGATTCAATGGTGTTTTAAACATCTATGCTAGATGTAAACCTGAAAGTTTTTCATGCAGTCTTTCCATTTAAGTAAACTTTAGTTTATACTTTAATTTTAAATAGCCATGTATTACTTTTTTGACATCTGTCCATCATAATATTGTACCAGAATTAAAAACTAAAAATACTAAAACTGACATCAAGCTGTACTGAAAGCACCTTAAGGTAGAACAATACCTTTAAAAACAGACTATGTGGCATGCTTAAAGTACGGGATTTGGTTACTGAACAGCGTGTAGGGATGTCCCACTTCTAACATTGCTTCTCCGGTATACATATGCACAAAAGAGCATTTTAAGATGCCAGCAGCTGAGTATGATACTCACTTGTATAGGTCTATTAAATCTGTGAATGCAGGAGCTGCTGCATTTCACAGTCTATTATTTATATGACAGAATGAAGATCTGAAAACATGAAATATAGCCTTAAATTATTCACTTATTCTTTTCACAAAAGGAGAAACTGTCAATCTAACACTAAAAGACTTCAAGCATATTTCTAAAGGTTTCATGAAAATTGCCTTATTTATCAAAACTTTATTCCCTCTGTTTGTTCATTAAATACTGTAGCTTTGCATTAAGGTCAAGCAGTGTCAACCAATTACTGTTGCTGGAAAAGTCCTACCTCCTTAATACTCACAGAAACCACAGTATATAGTGAATTATTTTAATAGGCAAACTGAAAACTGTTTACCCAAAGTACATTTCAACCATAAAAATGTATTTTAAGGGTTTCTATCAACAATCAATTATAGTACTATTTATTATCACAGCAGCATTAAGCATGATTCTTTGTCTGCTTAAATGCCAGCCTTTAAAAAATATACATCTAATTTAGCATATTCAGCAATAATTCTGTTCTTAGCTCATACTAAGGAAAAAGAACAAAAATTAAATTACGTATAAAACAAACTGAAAGGTAAAAAATAAAACACTGATTTTTAAAGAGACAATATCAATTGTTATAAACATTCTGGCTTCTGTCCTCATTCTCTATTGGTGGGCAAGAGGGCTCAGCTTGTATGACAGACCTGAAAAAACACCACCACCCTGCTTTCATTGTTCCTAGTTTTATAGTTTTATTTTAGGGTAAAATTCTCCATCTTGCAATACACAAGAACAGGTGAACAACAGATGAATGGATTTTACATGGTTATGCACAAGAAAAGGCCACCCATGGGGCATCATACCAAACACCAGAGTCATTCAGGATAAAAGGATTTCCATAAAATATTTTGATAAACAACTTAGGATAGACTCTCCCTTGTCCTAATTCAATCTTTTCCCCAACCCATTTTAATGGCTGGTGGTTTGAAAGGCTAGGAAATAATTTTAGTATGTAAACACTTCTACCTTCATATTTCACACATGCAAAATTTTGGATCTCATTTCTCTTTGGAACTGACCTGTCCTATTCCACCTGGTACATAAGATGCAATGAAAGTACACTTAATTTTCTGATGCTAACCTTAGAAATCACTGTTATGAGCTCAACCATGCTTTTCTGAAATTACAAAACAAGCAAAACCAAAGAAGAATTCTTCTATACATCCTGTCAGCTTGTCTCACTAGAGAAAAAGTTTTCACCCATGTCCTGTATCAGTGATCAATGGGACCTACAAAGATATGAGAGACACATACCATTGCTACAAACAAGAAGAGGAAAAATGTAACAAAAGGGATGAAAAGCAAATCCTCGAAACAAGTCATACTGAAAATTATGGAAGAGGAGAGACGTTAACAAATTTGGATCTGTGGTCTCATTCTTTCTAAGAGATCAGAATAAAGAAAATCAGAAGAGATAAAAAAGGAAAAAAAAAAAAAGAGAACACACAAAACAAACCCAACCAAACTTTAAACAAGCCCTCTCCTGTCCCTCCAGGTGAAATAAGTCACACCTGTAAGTTCCAGTTTATCAGAGAAACCTAAAAAGATTTTAGAACCAATTATTGCTCAACCAAATTTCTAGAAGAAGGAATGGTAAGAAAAAAAATATAGATCCCTTCAAACTCATCTGAATTACTTCACTGGAAGGGTGTTGACTGGCTTTATGGATGAGAAGTAACAGTAGATGTGATTCAAGCTTGAGATTAGAGAGATTTTAAACATGCTCTGCCTTATCATTGCCAATGTAACAAAATATTGTGAAGGCATTATTACTATAAGCTGGACAAAAAAATGATTAAAATCAGAGAGAAGCTCTTGTAAAGAATTTTTATCAGCTCTGTGAAGCTGGGTATATATTTCAAATGCATCTCAGAGACATCTGTTTAGATCGGTTTCTACCTGGTATTTTCATAATAATCATAGTAACTCAAAGGCAGTATGATAAAACAACACTGAGAGAAACTAGCAGTATCTAAGAGGACAGCATCTGATTCCAAGTGCTTTTGAAAAATAGGAGACATGGTCAGAAATCAATGAAGTGATTCAATAAAGACAAATCTGAACTGCTACATTTAGAAAAGACACATCATTGACATGAACATGAAATGGACCAGCAACATTATGTAGGGAATCAATGAACAGAAAACACAAGAGTAAATTTTGTGGTATCTTTTAAAATCACATTTCACTCAAATGGTTTGGCAAGCATGTGAAGTGTATGTGAGTATGTGGGTGAGTGTGTGCATACATGCATACAAAGAGCTGATAACTACTTTTCTCCAAACCACCCAGTTTTGGACATCCTAATTCTGACAGAGATGCAGGCAAACTATGAAATGTCAACAGGCATGCAACTGCTGGGGAATTTCACTCACTAAAGCTTCTCAAGAAAAGGTTTGATCAATGTACTCTGCCACAGCCAACCACACTAACAGACCTTCAACAGCTCTCTCACCTCGTATGTTCAAACTGCCAGGTTCAAAACCATCACGTCAACTTCACCTGCTACCAGACAGGTGGAGAGGAGATTATTACTCCGTGTAGTTGCTTTTGAATTTCCTTGACATGAGACAGTACTAGATTGAGCATATCAGTGAGTAACTTTTCTTGTTTTATCATTCTTTGGTTAATATTACATAGCATTTCATCATTGATCATTTTTTATTTTCATGCCACATGCCCTTAAAAGGAGCATGAACAGTTTTGTATATGAAAACCTAACACAAAAACCGTACAGTTAAAGAAATGATATACTGAATTACACAACATGAAAATGAAGTGGTTTTAGAAGGTCTCCTTTCCCTCTGCTGGCTTCTTCATCATAGATAGCTCTTAATAATTCCTTACCCTATGCCCTGTAATAACAATTGAAAATTGATTGCAAAAGCGATGCGGCACACTAACCAACAGCTCTTCTGTAAATTACAGAACAATCCTCATCTTTAAAAGACACGTCATTTCAGTACAGTGAATCAGAAGAAATGGGTCTTCTGTACTGATGAAACCATCCTTGTGAGGATAGAGAGAACAAGCTGTTTTTCTAGATCCATCAGCTCTACTGGATAACACTAACCAGCAGTGGGAGATATGGAGGTGGGTTATAAGATAAGGAACAGGCTAGAGGCAAGAAGAGCTGTTATAATTATAGCTGGGAACACAGAATTTGTTAAAGGAAGTCTACTGTATAATTACATTTGAAAATTTAGCAAGATGCCCAGAGGCTGGCTTGCAGCTGTCAGGAACTGGTAACGGTAGAGTTCTGCTCAGGAGGCAACCACTGCTGCAGCTAAGCGCACCTCCATGTAGTTGCGCCCACTTTGGTAAGGCAAAGGCATGACTTCAGCTAAAATTAGTAAAATCACACAACATGTGAGATTATACCTATTCTCAGTAAAAAGTGTTCAGAGATTGGGAATTATTTGAAAGGAAATTAAATGTAAACCTGCCAGTTTTGATTCTACATTAAATGTACTTTGTGAATGACTGATGACAGTAGTATTGTGTGAACTGAGTATTTTATTTGATAAAAGTTAAAGTTCATGTACTTTTAAAAAATATTAATTCATAATCAAATTAAGCTCATCTACAGGTTAACGGGTTTGCATACAAAGTCATAGTTCTCACTTTGGTTCCTCTGACCCTATCAAATGAAAATAAATGAATTAAATGGAGACTGAATGCAAGATTTAAAAAAAAGAAATAAATCTTTATATCTGTTTCTTTCTCATGTTTAAAGCTGAAGTGATATTGCTCCTGAGAAACAAATCGTAAGTACAAGCACCCAAAGTGGTAATCTGCAGACAAACTGATCAAGTATAAAAAATGACTAAACCATTTAGGAAAAAAAAAATGAGGATTAAACAACTGGAAAAAAAATCTCATTTTATATGGAGTTAATGATTCTACTTAAAAATATATATTCTGCTAATTCAAATATTAGCAAATTAAGTGATGAGCATATTGAAAATTCTCACCAACCACAAGTATCAGAGGTATTTATTTAAAGTACACCTGGGTAAAGAATTGAGCAAGAATTATAATACAGTCATAAATGTGACCATACTTTTTGACAGAATTTTGACAGAATTCAAAACTGTGTCATGATATTACCATGCAAAGAAAATAAAAAGCTCTAGAAGACAGAGCAGACACTTCAAGCCTAGAACAGAATTATTCCTAAATGCTATGACAGCTGCTTTTTTTATTTCAGACTTATAGTTTTATAAGAAATTTAAGTATATATGTCTGCTTGGCATTATGGACTGTAAAGAGAGAAAACTCAACTTGAGGGTTACTATATCTTTAAGTAAATAAGCTACTCCTTTCATTTTGAAAAGGTGAAGACTGAAGAAAGAGCTTAAATCCTGAAATAATGTCCAATTGCTGACATTGTAAATACAGGCAGAGCATCAACTATTCCATGTTTGCGCCATGAGCCTAAAGATATTCTTGTTTGATGCCTCATTGTTATGATCAGTTCAAATACTACAACAGTCATTTCCATAGAAAGGTAGAAATATTTTCTACACATTATAGGATTTGCTACTTAGAAAAATGTTCTCAGCTTAAGACTAAATAAAAGGTTCCTTTCTGAGCATCAAATCTGTCTTTTCCCTAGCGTTAACAGAACTTCTTTTTGTGATCTACAACATTTCACTGGAGGAGGGAAAAGGAAAAAACCTAAGAAATCAGCTATTTTATACAAACGTCTCTCCTCTAATTTTCATTATATGAAGACGGACGTTTGAAGGATAACCAACAAAAGAGGGGCACCTACTGAACATACAAAGTTCAAGTTTTGTTTGACTTTTACAGATAATTAATCCTTACAATTTAATTTCTTCCTTCATTTTCATTTTTGAAGTAAAATATAGTCACTTGAAAAAATCAAGTCCTTAAAAGAAGACGAAATTTAAGTACCTTTTTTAAAAATGAAAATTCATTTTGAAAGAAGCTTCATGAGTGTAATAGTGATTTCAGACAATGACCCAGGTTTAATTCAAATACAATTTTTCCAGGACTGTCTAACTGCAAATATTCTTAGTCTTGGTCACATTTGCACAGATATTGCAAACGTAAAAGAATAATGTCAAGCTTCATCCTGACTTCCTCTGCTTCAAGCATAATAGTTTCCTGTGTTGACTGCTGTCATAGAATCGTAGAATACTTAGGGTTGGAAAGGACCTTAAGACCATCTAGTTCCAACCCCCCTGCCAGGGGCAGGGAGGCTCTGTCCAACCTGGCCTTGAACACCATCAGGGATGGAGCATTCACAACTTCCTTGGGCAACCCATTCCAGTGACTCACCACCCTTACAGTAAAAAACTTCCTCCTTATATCCAAACTTCCCCTGTTTTAAGTTTGAACCCATTACCCCTTGTCCTATCACTACAGTCCCTAATGAAGAGTCCCTCCCCAGCATCACTATAGCCCCCCTTCAGATACTGGAAGGCTGCTATGAGGCCTCCATGCACCCTTCTCTTCTCCAGGCTCAACAGCCCCAACCTGCTCAGCCTATCTTCACACAGGAGGTGCTCCAGTCCCCTGATCATCCTCGTGGCCCTCCTCTGGACTTGTTCCAACAGTTCCATGTCCTTTTTATGTTGAGGACACCAGAACTGCACACAACACTCCAAGTGAGGTCTCACAAGAGCAGAGCAGAGGGGCAGGATCACCTCCCTCGACCTGCTGGTCATGCTCCTCTTGATGCGGCCCAGGATACGGTTGGCTTTCTGGGCTGCGAAGTGTACACTGAAGCCGGCTCATGTTAAGTTTCTCATTGACCATCACCCCCAAGTCCTTCTCTGCAGGGCTGCCCTGAATCTCTTCTCTGCCCAACCTGTAGCTGTGCCTGGGATTGCTCCGACTGAGCTGTAAGACCTTGCACTTGGCATGGTTAAAATTCATCAGGTTGGCATCAGCCCACCTTACAAGCGTGTCAAGGTCCCTCTGGATGGCATTCCTTGCCTTCAGCTTATCAACTGAACCACACAGCTTGGTGTCATCGGCAAACTTGCTGAGGGTGCACTCAATCCCACTGTCCTCAGATCACTGACAAAGATGTTGAACAAAACGTTCAACAAATGTTTGTATGAACAAATATGTTGTCATATTAATCTATATTATACAGCTTTAAGGACTGCAATAATCCCTTCAGGAATGTACAGAGAAGAATTCAGTCTTTCATCTAAAATACTGCTGTGGAAGAACAAAAGGATTTTTATGAGTTAATCTTATGTATCAACAATACCACAGTAAAACATAAGAAAGCAAACAATAATCAACTGCTAATAGTTGCATGTTTTGCTGTTGCTCTGGACAAAGAAAAGACTTCAAACTTCTTAATATTGATTCTTAAAAGAAAAGGAATGTCTTATATGGAATTTTTCTGTAGATTTTTGTAAGCACACAAATCTATAAATCTAGGGGACACTTCTACCTCTAGCTTAACACACACAAAAAAAGCCCAAATATAAAAATGAAACAGAAGTCTGAATGACCTTCCTTGCTAGTACTTAAAGCAAAATGAACACAGCTCATGTCTGCAGAGAATGCACTTTTCCCAAGATATGAACCTTTTAAGCAAAAAGCTTTGCGTGGAAATAAAAATTTCCGATACTACTGACAAGTGCTAGGTCCCTAAATGCCAAAAAAAAAATGAAATCTGGCTGTGGTTCTTAGTAGCTCTACTACTTCTGCAACGTCATGTTTTCATCATCACATTAGGAAAACTTCTCTTTACAGAAAGGGTAATCAGGCA
Source organism: Ara ararauna (assembly GCA_028858755.1). Taxonomy (NCBI): domain Eukaryota; kingdom Metazoa; phylum Chordata; class Aves; order Psittaciformes; family Psittacidae; genus Ara; species Ara ararauna. The sequence continues at coordinate 143,847,447 of CM054377.1, read as the reverse complement.
TTGGAACAGGCTTTCCTGGAAAATGGGGGAATCACCCTTCCTGGAGCTGATCAAAAAGCATGCAGACGAGGCCCTCAGTGACATGGTTTAGTGGTGATCTTGGCAGTCCTGGGTAATGGTTGGACTTGATGGTCTCATAGGTCTTTTCCAACCTAGTTGATCCTATGATTCTGAGTGTTGCGTGTATTCAATACGGTTTTAACAGACAGGGATGTACACCTTGAATGACAGCTGCTGAAGACCAGTTCCACTGAAGTTCATACAGTATGAATCAAAAGACAGCTTGCTGTATCTCTACCAAAACTTATTATGATCAAAACTTATTATTACCAAAAGACTATTATGTCTTTTACACTGTAACTACCTGGAAAAAGAATATTCACCAGTTTTATGTTTTAGGTAAGGAGTTATGACTTCCGTTACTCTGATCACTACATGTATCAGTAACATGCAATAATAATGTTTCCACCCTCTCTTATTAGTACTTATCTATGTATCTATCCACTGAAACAAACTATTTTCAAAAAGCTGCATGGCACAATACAATTAGATCTATTAAGTCAATATTCACTAGAGTTTGAAGACATATGACCATTTTTATGAGTGTCAGCTTATCCATCCCCATGAAGGCATACTTTAACATGATGGTACTTACCATGGGAACAAAAAAGCCTACAGCTTCTAAAATTGCTTTCATATATTTTAAATAGTTTGCTTCTATTATTTTCCTCATAAAATAACAAATGTCAAATAGCATATAAAAATTCCCAAATTAAGGAAAGAAAACCAAGAATGCACATTATCTACAAAGCAGTAATAGGCAGAGACAACTTCACTAGGCTGTGACATATGACATCTGGTAGACTATTATCATAATAAATGGAAAAAGTAGGTGAGATCCTGTCAACAGCAAGGTATAAAGAAATGCATCTTCATCAGAATGACAAACATATCTGCCTTTAACAAACATAGGTCAAACTAAAATTCAAGTATCTACGAGTTAAATATTTTCACTTTATTTAATCTCCTTTTCTTTTTCATTTTAATTGAAGCATAACATCTTTTATTGGAAATACGTACTTATGCAATTTAATTTCTTTTTAGTTAGGACAAATTAAACTTGCTAATAATCAATGGCTAAATCTACAAATGAAAAGAATCGTAATAAAATTCTTATTCTATGGAGACTGAAATTTGTCATTGGGTGCTTTAAAAACAAGTTAGAATATTGTCTTTTTATTTTTGACTGAAGGCAAGATGTAATTTCTATTTAGTCCTTTCAGAACTAGATACATACCTGCAAAGTAATATTCACCAGATTTTAACAATGTTCTACATGCAAGAAAGTAGAAGTTTGAAATTCACCGTGTGAACAGTCAAGTCACAATGAAATGATGGGGTTTTGTACAAGTCACAGATGAAGAATTTAGGAAAGCAAATTGAAGAGTATTTTTTAATTATTATTATTACTTGTGTTTTTTTATAAAAAGTTACTTGGAAAAACAAATTCCCCGAAGGTATTGGGACATAAAATTTCGAAAAAGAGATGGTGGGGAAAATAAAGGTATAATATTAATATCACTGTATTCCTAGATAACCATTTGCTTGATGCTTTCTGGTCAGTTTTGGGGTCTTTCCAATGTTATGCTGGTGAAGACAATCTGCATGAAGGTATTTACTTATTTACTTTTAAATCATTTTCAAGAAATTAATGAGTGCTTTGGTCATGTATTTTCAGACTTCAGTAACATCTGATGGCATTAATATACCAGACAGATTGATTAGGCAATTGTGTCTCCATCTCACGTGTACTCTCACTTTTTAACTATGGCCCCTCGTAACACATAAATGAAGCTGCCTGAAGTGTAAAGAAGAAATCCACAAAACCATTGCAATTTTGATATACTCTAATGAATGCGTGACACAATTTAATCATAGAATCAACCAGGTTGAAAAAGATCTTTAAGATCATCCAGTCCAACCCTTATCCCAGCACTGCCAAGGCCACCACTAACCCATGGCACTAAGGGCCTCCTCTACATGGTGTGTGAACACTTCCAGGGATGGTGACTCCAGCACTGCCCTGGGCAGCCTGTTCCAATGCCGGAGCACCCTTCAGGGAAGGAATTGTTCCTCATCTCCATCTAAACCTCCCCTGGTGCAACTTGAGGCCATTTCCTCTTGTCCCATCCCTTGTTCCTTGGAAGCAGAGAAAAGCCCCCTCCTGGCTTCATCCTCCTGTGATCTAACAGGAGAGTGGCCCAAACAGATATCCCATTTTGGCCTTGTCACTGCCTTCCTCCAGAATCAAAGCTTCTGCTATGAACCAACTTGTGTGCAACCTCTCCCTCTTCTCCCATTCACTAACAAAACAGGTTGGAAACACAAACCTGTTCAAAACTTCTTGAAGCATAAGAAGATGAAGCATGAAGAAAGATGGAGTAAGGCAGCTAGTATGTCCAAAGAAAGATATATGTAATGGAAATAGAAATTTCCTTTTACACTGGTTGAATAGCCAACGCATTTTCCACAGTTGCAATTCTGTTTTCATCTATCAAGCATCTGAATGTCAGACAAATAACTTCCTGCTTTTTCTTTAATAAATCCAAATGAATGCATAAAGGCTTGCATAAGAGTTTAATAAAGGAGGATGGGGAGAGCTAATGCTGCATGAAGTTGGGGTGGGGATGATGTCAGTGAGCTAAGTGATTCCACTCTCAATGGCAGGTGTTGACACCCATTCTTCAAAAAGTTGGGAAAGTCACACTGTGCTGAAGTGGTTAGAGTGGCACTTGTACTTCAGAAGTTCCACTTCCCTTTCTGTAGTGTAGCATAGTCGCAATAGGAAAAGCAGATTATAAATGGACTTAACACAGTACTCTACCTATTTACTGGACTGAACATGGATAAGCTTTTACTGCTCTTCTACTCAGAAAAAAAAAAAAAAAAGAACAAAAAAAATACAATAACCCCGGTAGATGGTAATTGGTGATAGCCAAATTTCAGCTCATGATAACTCTGTGGTTTTAAATTTGTTTGTGCCCAAAACTGAGGAGTATCTACTGAACATTACCATCAACATACACGGCTGCATAATACTTCGTAACTCGATTATATTAACAGTTTTAACTAAAAGATCTTGGTTTAACTCACTATTCTGTCTGACTCGGAGCACAGAGTTGCATCCTGAAGTAGTCCACATAAAAAAGACAGATTTGCATGTAGCACATTCCAAAACAATACAGTAGGTGGCACAGGGACAGGATCTTCCTTTCTCTCTTAAAACTTCTCCATAGATGCTTTCTGGAAAGAGACAAGTCTTTGTGCATTTCAACAAAATTACCCTTCAGCAAGTTACCCACTGACCCTACAGAAGGTGCAATGAAACTGGAATAGCTTTGCATAACTTGATGAAGATAGGCTTCTGACATTACTTGTAACAGAAGCAGAAATGTTCTGAGGTGGAAGACAAGGGAGTTGTCAATTTGTCAATCGATGTCAGTGGGTTTTGGTGAAGTTTCTCTGATAGATTTAGCAGGAATATGGATAAGGATGAATTCCCCCATCCCAAAAAAAAAAAAAAAAAAGTCACAAGTAAAAGAGAATAAAGATGTTTCTTAAGTTTTCAACACTCAACAGAAGTTTTCGGTGATTCCAATTAAATGTTTGGCGTAGGCAGTACTAAAGGGCAACCTTTTTAAGGTTGAGAAATGCTTTAGGAGACAATACACTCAAAGCTTTAGACTTTAATCTTGCTGGTAACACAACCTTCAACTATTCAAGCATGTGTACTCAAGTTAGAGAGCATTTCACAAATTACGTCTTAACAGAAAACTGCATCAACTGCCACCCTAATCTAATAATCTTTGATAACAGAACTCGTATTCAAAACAGTAGTTACATGGAGCTCAAGAGGAAGATTGCAAAATAAAAATTATAAATAAATATAGTTGACTATGGAGAACTGAAAAATATCAAAAGTCACAATCATGAGTTGCTACAGATGAAAGAGAAACTAAAATAAGGTACAGAAGTTAAATGAATGAGATATGGTGTATTTCAATATACCGCATGTGGGTTTTTTTATAATCCAAATGCAAAAACAGGTATTGCAAACATCTGCAACAGAAATTATCTAGAATTATGAAACATTACAACTTCATAAATAAAAATATAATCCAATCATTAATACTAGAAAACATCTTTCAGAGAAAAAAAAAAAAGACTGCATTTATTAATTCCTTAATGTAAACTTCCAACTGATAGGGTAAACTTGAAGAAACTGGAAATTCAGTCACAATAATCTAAAGAACCAGCTAATAGCCAAAAAAATAATAGGTCTAGAGCAGATTTTACTCTGTGGCATAAAGTTGTTGACAATACATTCCTCAATAAAGAAAAATTGAATTATAGCCTTAGGGTGGTTTAATTTGGTACAAATTTTGAATAATGTCATATACATTTCCAAAGCAGATGCTAAGAGACTCTACAAGGACACTCAGCTCAATCAGAAGCCAGATTAAAGTTCCATCTGGAATGAAACCATTCTGCAGCTCTATTACAATTAACAGAGTCACCAATGTCAGACTCAAAAGTTGAGCAATGTGAAACTCTTTCTTTTCAAAATACAGCTATTAGCCCAGAAACCAAACAAGAAGTTCATACATCTTTAAACCAGAATTTTTTAAGCAGTCACAAACTTAAACTTTTGTACCTCTTATGAAAACTCTCATTTGTATTGTGTTATGGTCATGTGAATCACAAACTCTATCCAGACACAATGGTTTTATGTAACTTCTCCCGTTCCATGCAGGTAACATCAGAAATCACATGTGTTTAAGTAGCTGCAATACTCAAAAAGTATCAACAGGCTGAGACTAGCACAGAAGCTATTTGCATGAAATAAAACCCCGGACTGATTTTGAATTGCCCTGAACTTTGCCTTCTGAATTCCCAGGCTTCTTGTTATGTAACAAAGCATTTTCCCAACATGTCATGCTGAAGAACTGTACCCTTGAATGACTCATCTTTAGATGAAATATAACAGAATTACCTATGAAATCTAATGGCTGAAAGTCAAAGCCAAATATCCGGCATAAGAGCATTTTCCTAGATTTAAACAAAAACAAAACTTCAAAGTTTACTAAAAGAAAGCATCCTTTCAGCTCAATTCAGCAAACAGCAGTGCTGATACACAGACAGTAACAAACTTGTTCAAGATAGAAAAACAAAATATGCCACATGCCTTATATTTACTATTTTACCAATTAACAAATAATGTGTCATACAAATAAGCAAATCTAAATGCAGAAGTTAGAAATCAAATGCCCATATCTTGCATCTCTTTCCCCTCAAATAAATCCATAATAGATAAGTAGCAACAGAGACTTTTAAAAAATTACATCTCATTACACACATTTTCATCAAGAAAAGACTCAGTTAAAGTGCATATTTATGTTTTTCCAGTTGCTGGTTACATTAATCAGCCTGATTTCTATTATGAAGTAGTAAGCGCCAAGGTCTGAAAATATCTACAATGTTAATATCCAGATAAGAGCAAAATGAAGAAAGAGGTAACTGTAGCCCCATCCAGTTAGCAGCCCATACTGTTCTGCAATAATAGTACCTTTAATAAGTGTTCAAATATTATCCAATAATCTCCATATCTGAAATTTAATCTTCTAAATCTTTAGAGAAAAAAATTAGCAATCTGGAGCAACAATGCGATTTCGTCCTATGTCTGACTTGTTATTTCTGAGAATAGCCCAAAAGATATATATTGCTAACACCATGCTGCAGGATGGAGGCATTTAGATGAAACACGCAGGGAAGTGGAAATCTAAATAGAGAAACATGATGTCAAATTCAGATCACTGCAATCCAATCAATGCCTTTGACAGAAAACTGCCTTTCTAAGGTAGCAGTCAACGTAAGTGTCCAAAGCTGCTGGTTACACCAGAAAGGGCCACGGGCATCAAGAAACTTCAGTTCTGATGAAACCATGGTAAAATAATGACTGTATTTCAGTTTACAAAGGAACATAGTGGCCCATCAAAACAACCAGCTTCTTTAACAGTTAATGTAAGTTTTCTGAAAGATTAAGAAACAAAATAGCACCCAAAAATTAAAATGTTAATTGACAGAAAGCAAAGTATTGTAATTTAAATATATTTCAAAGCCTGGGCTGGAGCCACACCACAAGCCTAGGGAGTTTTTTCAACAGTATCCAGGAAACTATCAAATTCTTCCACAAAGAAATATCCATGGTGGTAACTGATCATTCATGGCAGAGAGATCTTTGGATAGCATGGGTCCTGGTAACCACCTAACTCCAGTGAAGCACAGGCCTCAGAAGGATTCTCCAAGAATTATCTTTGTCAATTTTGAGTACATGAAAGCATTATTAAGATCAGGCACACGTATAAGGCTTTTGCAGCAGTAAGGACCTATTTAGCTCACTTCCACAAGTAATAATCACCCACATTTTCAGTCTTCAGCAGGTTTTCTTATGAAGGTCTGTGCTGCAATGTAAAGGCTTTCAAATCTAATCCATGATTTGTGACTCTTGTGGCAGTCATGAACTTGCACAGCTATAGGCAGAAATAGTACAGTTACTGAAGAATCTTTCCTTCCTCACTCAAATATTCAGTAACCTAACAGCAAGCAACCATAACCAGCAGTTTACTCCTCAGTATCACGTTACAAGTCATGAAATTACTTGACAAAGGCCAACTACAAGCTTATTTAGCTTCAGATCAAGCAAGGTATTGAAAGCACTTAGCAATATCTCTGAACAATCTCCTGTCAATGAAGAGGAAAAATATTAATTTTCACTATTCTGTACATCTCAATAGCTCTTGACCAATTATGAACTCTCAGCTACTTTAAAAGATGTAACACGAGTCCTGGTTACTGAATTAGAGTGCTTTGAGTTATTCCAGTAGAAAACTTAAAATGATTTCCAGTAGTACCTTGCTTGTGAAATTTCTGAAGTATCATCTTTTTCCTGCTCCTTCTCAAGATCTACATGCAGCTCTTCTGAGACTTGATAAGTGACACATGCATAAGATTAACAGCATACCAGTACACCATTCCAAGTACCTCCTGTGATCATGCCACCACCTTAAAGCACTTGGAGAAATCTACTTCATGGGCAAACAGCTGGCTGATGTTGAACCCAGCAAAGTGACTGAATATGGGATGGACAAAAGATGACAACCAAACCCATAATTTAGATTTTTTTTTTCTCAACAATTGGCCAATCTACTCTGTAACCTAGCAACACTCCTGCATTCTTCATTCATGCTAACCTGGTATTTGGTAGCATCTGCTGAAAAAACACTTATCACCTCTTCTGGTAGCAGGAAAACTCCACTCCATTCTAGCAATGACTAAAAGTTGTTCAATTATTCATACCTTCATCATCGTTCAGCTGCAGCATACTTCAAGAAGATCAGGCATAAAATATTGGTTTTGAGCTCTCTTTTCTGTACACTTGCTTAATTTCAGTTTAAATGACTACCCAAAGTTCCACAGGGATGAAAACTTCCTATGATTAGGAAAACAAAACTCTTTCACATGTAGGACAGAACTTTCATGGAGGCTGGTCCCAGAACACAAAATTAACATTCCGAGCAGGCAAAACCCACCATCATCATCAACTCCAAGGGCAAAGTGCATTTCTTGCTCTTGCTAAGCCAAACACCAAGATGTTTTTAACACATAATAAAAACCAAGACTCTCTTTTGCTAACACTTCCTCCCTTAGAAGAGACTGATAGAACACAGCACTTACTGTATCACTGGAGCATTGTTCAACAACACCAGGGAAGAGAGCCCTGGATGTCAGTAGAGAAGCAAGATCCCAGTCCATCTCAGTATAACATCTGTTTGCCAACAGCTGCTATGCTCCCACCACCTTCCCTACTATGACTAGAGGAAGCTTGCTCTTCTTTTCATAGCATTGACTTCACACTGTCATTCCAAAAGAATTAAACTCTACAAAGCTGACCTTCACACATGAATCACTTATTCATTGGCAGATACCTTTGCTGTGCTTTCTGGAGATCTGTTTTAAATGACAAAGACAAGACAGACTGAAAATCTGGAATAATGTACAAGACAAAAGTTTGGGGTTATTTTCAGTTCCTTCTTCTGTGTTCCACAGCTTGTTAGCCAAGACTGTTTTGAACAGTTGACTGCACTGTATACACTGTACTTCTCCCACCTCTTACATCAGAAATATACTGAAGAACTCCAGTAAATTAGGTATATAAGACCTCCCATATTTGAACCAAGGTTAGCTATCCTTGGGATTTTTTTTCCCCATTTATATTCTTACCACAACTCTTAAAATAGTTTCCAATAATTACCCTATCAGTGATATAAGGCTTACTAACTCTATAATTTATCACTATTTTCAACAGCAGAGAAAAAATGATTCAATATTTGGGAACAGGTCCTAAAATTATCTTAATTGGAAAAGAAAGTGCACCACATATTTATAGAACTATCTATAAATCAGTATTTTCATCACTGTATGCAGTTTAGTTCAATGAATCAACACGTCTTCACCCGTAATCCAGAATTCACACTCTTCTTTTTTAAGGACAACAGGGATAATGTTCTTGACTTTGTAATTTGCCTTTAGCAACCATACTACCTTGATCACATGATTCCATCTTGCAGTATGCAAAGACAGATCAGTAATTACTTTCTGGAGGAAAGCTCTTCTAAGTCATCTTTTCTCCAGGAATACATTTAAGATCATTAAAAAAATCAATCCTACTGAGATAGAATCATAAAATTATTTATCTCAGAAAAGACCTTTAAGATCATCAAGCCCAACCATTAACCAGCCATGCCAGACCCACCACTAAACCATGTCCTTCAGTGCCACATCTACACAACTTTTAAATAACTCCAAGGATGGTGACACAACCATTTCTCTGGGCAGACTGTTCCAATGCTTGACAACACTTTCGATGAAGAACTTGTTCATAATAGCCAATCTAAGCCTTCCCTGACACAACCTGAGACCTTTTTGTTTTCCCCTATTGCTTGCTATGTCAGAGAAGAGACCAACACCCACCTTGCTACAACCTCCTTTCAGGTACTTGTAGAGAGCGGTAAGGTCCCCCCCAAGCCTTCTCTTCTCCAGACTAAACCCCCCTCCCCCCAAGTTCCCTCAGCTGTTCCTCATAAGACTTGTGCTCCAGGCCCTTCACCATCTTTGTTACAATTCTCTGCACCCAATCCAGCACCTCAACACCTTTCTTGTAATGAAGGGCCCAGAATTGAACACAGTATTCAAGCTGCAGCCTCACCATTGCCAAGTACAGGGGGATAATCACTTCCCTAGTCCTGCTGCCCACACTATTACTGATAAAAGGCCAGGATGCTGTTTGCCTTCTTGTCCACCTGGGCACAAGCTGCCTCATGTTCAGCCAACTGTCAACCAACATCCCCAGATCCTTTCCTGCCAGGCAGCTTTCCAGCCACTCTTACTGAAGCCTGTGGCGATACATTGGGTTGTTGTGACTCAAGTGCAGGACCCTGCACTTGGCCTTGTTGATCCTCATGCAGCTTTCAGAGGGTGCATGCAATTCCCTCATCCAGATCACTGATAAAGACATTAACCAGAACTGGCCTGAATACTGAGCCCTGGGGAACACCACTTGTGATCAGCCACCAACTGGATTTACCTTCACTCTTGGGGCTTTGCCATCCAGCGAAGTTTTTACTCAATGACTGGTACACTCACCCAAGCCACAAGCAGCCAGTCTCTTCAGGAGAACACTGCGGGAAAGTCAAAGGCTTTACTGAATTCCAGGCAGACAACATGAACAGCTTTTCCCTCACCCTCTAAATGAACCACCTTGTTATAGAAGGAGATCAGGTTAGTCAAGCAGGACCTGCCTTTCATAAACCCATGCTGACTACGCCTGATCACCTGGCTGTCCTGTATATGCACCGTGATGGCACCCAAGATGATCAGCTCCATAGCCTTCCCTGGCACTAAGGTTAGACTAACAGGCCTGTAGGTCCCCAGATCCTCCTTCTGGCCCTTCCTGTAGATGGGCATCACATTTGGAAACCTCCAGTCGACTGGGACATCCCCAGTAAGCCAGGAGTGCTGATGAATAATTGGAGGTGGCTCTGTGAGCAGCTCCACCAGCTCCCTCAGTACCCTCAGGTGGATCCCATCTGGGCACACTGACCTGCGTGTGTCCATATGGTTTAGCAGGTCCCTAACCATTTCCCCTTGCACTACGGGGGCTTCATTCTGCTCCTTGTCCCTGTCTTCCAGCTCAGGGGGCTGGGTACCCCAAGAACAACTGGTGTCAATATTGAAGACTGGGGCAAAGAAGGCATTAAGTACCTCAGCCTTTTTGTCATCCTTTGTCACTATGTTTCCCTCCTATCCAATAAGGGATGGAGATTTTTCTTAGCCCTTCTTTTCTTGCTAATGTATTTAAAGAAACATTATCTACTGTCTTTTATGGCAGTAGCCAAATTATGTTCTAGTTGGGCTTTGTCTCTCCTAATTTTCTCGCTGCATAACTTCATGACTTCCTTGTAGTCATCCTGAGTTGCCCGCCCTTTCATCCACAGGTCATAAACTTTCCTTTCCCCCCCCCAGAGTCGCAGCCAAAGCTCTCTGTTTAGCCATGCCTGTCTTCTTCCCCACCAGTTCATCTTTTGGCATGTGGCGAATGCCTGCTCCTGTGCCTTTAAGAATGCATTCTTGAAGAATGTCCAGCCTTCCTGGACTCCTTTGCCCTTCTGGACTGCCTCCCAATGGACTCTGTCAACCATGCTCATAACCAGGCCAACGTCTGCACTCTGAAAGTCCAAGGTAGCAGTTCTGCTGACCCCCCTCCTTACTTCTGCAAGGACTGAAAACTATCACTTTGTGATCACTGTGCCCAAGACGGCCTCCAACCATCACATCACCCACAAGTCCGGCTCACTCACCAGCTGTACCTCGAAATTATCTTCCACATACTCCAGGAAGCTCCTAGATGGTTTCCCCTTCTGCTGTATTGTATTTCCAGCAGACATCTGTAAGCTGAAGCCCCTCATGAGAACAAGGGCTAGTGATTGTGATACTTTCCCCAAATTACTGCTTACAGAATACTTTGTCTACCTCTTCATCTGGGATGATATTCTACAAAGTCATAATGGATCAGGTTTCCTTCTGTTCCATAACATGAGGAAGTTTTTAAGCAGTAAAATAATCACAGCTTTGTAACAGCGAATAAAACCAGCTTCACCTACAAGGTGGAATTAACTGACAGAGTATTTTCTGGAAAACTTTGTTATGAGAAGATATTTAACAAAAAAAAAAAAAAAAAAAAAAACAAAAAACTTTCATTTCTTTTCCTGTTTAAGGAAGCTCAGATAACTGACCCTTATCTTTTCTCATAACCAAGTTAAAAAGCCTAAAGATGAGTATGATTTGAAATATTTAAATATCATACCTTCTAAAATACATTTTAAATTAAGACTGAAATCATGGCAATCCATTTTAGGGCATATAAGTACCTCTGAAAATGAATTTAAACTAAACAAAAAAAAAAAAGAAATCAGTATTTATGTGTTTGTTGCTATAATGTCACAAAACTGGAGAAGGGGAAAATTAAACTAAATTAATAAGTGGCATTCCAAAACCAACAAAAGGAGCTAACTCTTCACAGAGATAAAAAGAAAGCCATGGTACTCATTGCCAGAGGACATTAAAACTTCACAGAGGTTCAAGAAATGACCACTTACTTGAAGAAGAAAGAAAATGGTGAAAGGGGAGGAGAGCAAATGGATGACACGACACAACGACAAACAATACAGCTGAAAGTTGCAAGATAAAAACACACCATTAATGATTCTCCTTGCCCAAAAACTTGCAGAACTCCAGAATGCAGAAGAGGGAATGTGGAAAATAATGTCACAGATCTTTCTAAAGTCTCCCTAAGCATCTTTCTTCAGACAGCTTGGAGAAAGAATACTAAGGTAACAAGTGTCTCTGGCCTGAGTCACTGCAATTGTCACAAGCCTCGCTGCTAAAAGATGGATGAAAACCTGGAAGTGGTTTGCTCAATGACTTAGCCAGCGTGTCAGACTATGTCAGTCTCTCAGGTGGGTGCTAAGTACCATACCTGATTTTCCAGGTTTTTTAACGGGGGTAATTCAATGACTTTCAAAGTTGTAAAACAGCAAGAAAAGCAGAAAGATTTGTTCTCCTATTTTAAACTGAGAACAAAAAAATGTCTGAAGATAAAATTCAGGGGTTTTTTTTAAGCACAGTTAACAGTTCAGTTTATTATAAGCAGTATCTTCTAAAAGAAATAAGTTTTCATTTCAACATGCATTTTTTAACTTCTTTCTCTGTTAACATACATCCAGCACACTTATCCTGTAAATGAAATTACCTTAAAAAAAATTGCAGTTTGCTATCTTTGTGCACATAACTCAATATCAACTGGATATAAATAATGAATTTTAAACATCCTATAAATAAATTGTTTCTCCATTTTCATGCAAAGCTATAAAGAATATTAATTTTTTACAGTTCTGTTTGCTGCAGTTCTGGTGCCCCCAACATAAAAAGGACATGGAAGTGTTGGAACAAGTCCAGAGGAGGCCATGAGGATGATCAAGGAGCTAAAGCACCTTCCATACAAAGACAGGCTGAGAAAGATGGGGCTGTTCAGCCTGGAGAAAAGAAGGCTGCGTGGAGACCTCACAGCAGCCTTCCACTGTCTGAAAGGAGCCTACAAGGATGCCAGAAAGGGACTCTTCATCAGGGACTGTAGAGACAGGACAATGGGTAATGGGTTCAAACTTAAACAGGGGAAGTCCAGGTAAGATATGAGGAAGAAGTTCTTTACTGCGAGGGGGGCAAGGCACTGGAACAGGTTGCCCAAAGAAGTGGTGAACGCTCCCTCCCTGGCAGTGTTCAAGGCCAGGCTGGACAGAGCCTTGGGCAACACGGTCTAGTGTGAGGCATCCCTACCTATGGCAGGAAGGTTGGAACTGGACGTTCTTCAGGTCTTTTCCAACCCTAACTATTCTATGATTCTACATGTGAATGTCTGCAATTGCTTTAAAAAATGCATAGATGTGCTAACTGTATTTAGCAATAAATATAAATATAAAACTACTACAGGAAATGTGTATTTATTTGAAAAGTAACATTTACTATGGACACCACCTTTCCTTGGAAACATAAAGTAAACACCTGACAAGTAATATCCATGTAAGTGTAGGTGTTCAAATCTATAATAAATGGATTCAAGCTGCACAGAAATTCTACTGATTTCTTTTACCATCAGATACATTGTGCTTACAGAAACACCAACAGTAATAGAATTATGATACAGATTAGCTCCTACAGCCTCTCCTTTCTATACTGTCATTAGCAGTTACAAATAATGGACACTCATACAAAGAAAAAAACTGAGCAAAAAATCCTGATCCTCCCTCCAGTGACAACTTAACAAGAACCCCTTAACAGAGCTTAGTATGTTTTTCTGAGCCTGGTATCTACCTGGTGGAACTTGAACAGATGTATTCATGGAGCTTTCCTAAAGATCACAGATATAGAGGTGAAACTGCAGATCTCTCTGTACTGAAGTAATCTGGGAAAGCAGGCAACTGTGCTTGGTATTTCCATCTGATTCTTTCCTAACCTACGGAAGCACAATGAAAAAAATTAAATCTATCTGAACAAGATTTAAAGCAAAAAAAACAAAGCCTTTTTAATTCTGATTCTAGACACCATGGCCACTTCTCTTATTTGTCTGGAATCAGTTATCGAGGTCAAAATACTATCACTTCCTAAGACAAAGATTTCACTTGAAATTTCAATCTGAGACCCACTAAAAGAAAAACAGAGATAAATATTAGAAAACCTTGCATTTCTTATCTTCTAAGGATTGGAGCTGTAGGTTGCACTGACCCAGAATGTTTAGAATTCAATGTTATTTGGATGGATTATGTTATGAAGATAATGAAAAAGATGATAAAAACTTACTGTATAACTCTTTAGCATTCGACACTCACTAGCAAGTCCTTCAGCACCATGTGTAAGATGCATCCTTTCACCAGTAACAGACATGAAAGAGTATCTCAACAACTTTAAGCTGACTACTTGATGCACTCTAATTTTTAAAATAAATGCAATTTTCATTTTTTTTTAAGTCCTCTCCCCAAGATGAGCAGAAATAGAATACATGAGTGCTTGCATAACCAGGAGCTCCCTCTGCCCCATCATTCAGACAAAACACAAAAGGAACTTCGAGCTCAACTTTCTAAACCTCTTTTCTCTCTTCATTTCTGAGGCAACCAATTTAGAAGCTTGGAAGTAATGCATACAGAATGGCATAACATTTTACCACTTTTTCAGTTTGGAAAGACAAGTATTTTCAGGGTAGGCCTGGCCTGGTTCTTTTGTCTCAGAGAAAAAGGTGGTCAGGCTGCAGCTAAATGAGACCATGCTTACCAACACTATTCTCAGTGAAGTAGCAGAAGTAACAGCTGCCTTCCACTAACCCATCCCAGTTCTTTCTTCCTTCATCATTCATCTTTGTCTTTCTATACCAACAAGCTTAATCTTTCCAATATTTTTCTCCCTCTCCTTTTTGAAAATCACTCCACTGCTCTTTCCAAATTGTCTCTCCAGTCCTCCAACTACTTTTCTTTGCCTTAATCTATTTATTCAACTGTTGCACACTGAGGATCAACAGTACATGCAATTGTAATTTTAAACTAAGACTTTCTGAATAAAAGCAATAGGAAAGATTTAAAAAGTGACAAAGTCAACTGATACTCAAGTCTGTAACTTCCACACTAGTTCCAATACAATCTTCAAAACCAGAGGATGAATACTAATTTTCATACTTTAGAAACAGCTGCTATTCAGAAAGATGAAAGCAAGCCAGCCTTTCAAGGGAACATTTACACTCACACAGACATGTCACCCCCCTTCCTGTTCCTCAGTGGCTCAGTCGACCATACCTGAATGTACATGATGTCAGTAAAATTCTACATTTATCATCAATTTTATCTATGTCATGCATACAACGAAAAGGGAGCTTAAAAATGCAGGGAGGGGTGACTGAGAAAAGTAATTCTCTTTCCATCCTGAGGAAACTTTAGACAAATTTGCCTTTGATAATCGACTGAACAAGCTGCACTGCAAGCATCAAGGGATGGTGCAGGGATATCTAGCAGGTGCTGCAGTTTATCACAAAACCGTCTAAAATAATTGGAAGTGACAACCAGCACTACCACAAATGATTTATTAGTCTTTCACTCAGCTTTTCAGCTTCCTCAGGGCCAGAATAAATAATTTACCAACTCTGTATCTTCCAATCATTAATTCTTCCCTGTGCATCCAAACCACATTTAACTCTGCTGGGTTCAGTGGAATTAAAAACACAATATGAAGACTTTTTTTCCCCCTCAAGTATCGTATTATCTGACTTTATCTGAAAGTAAAATTGTCAGTCAAAATTTATATTGGTGATAGAAGGATTAGAGCTAGCAACTTATGTTGAGTTACAAATATCTGCAGAACAAAACTGAAGTTAAACTGAAGATATATCAACAATGAAATGCTCCCAGGGGGTCAGGCGTGTTCTCAAGATATAAAGTACTGACAGTGTCTGAAGATATTGATTAGAATAGTTTTTCTGCTCTGTAAACTAACATTAGTTACAGACAAATATCTTGCAAGTCCTACATGGTAAATAAAGGATGAAAACACTGGGCAGGAGACATTCAGAAAATAAATTAAAAAGAAGATGTGGCCAAAATGGAAGGATTAAGCATGAACAGTATGGTTCTATAAAAAGGCAATACTTGAGGAAAAACATTAAAGACCCATGATCTACTAATGCCCTTGTGTTCATATCACAAAATAAATTAAGAGTATTCTATAAGGCAGAATTGGAAACCAGTACTATAAAATGGCATAAACCCAAAGTACACTTTCAAATTTAAAACAGAATATACAAGGTACCATATTCCTATTAATTACATAGAGAAAACACAGAAAACAAAATCACACCCTAAATCCATTTTGGATGTAAGCTAGTCTTCCCTCATTAAATCAGCATCTATGATTAAAACCAAGATCATTTTTGGTACATAATGTATTGCATTGTTAGAGCAGCATCTGTTTGTTGCACAGCAACACATTTTTCAGCTTTAAGAAACTGTACTCATAAAGAAGAAACAATCCAGACTTTGAAGATATAAAATTATTTTTACTTCCAAAAGCATTTTGTACTAAAGGGGTTAATAACATTAATGTGCTAATATTTTGCATTCCAAGAAGAGGCTTTAAGCTGTTGGAAACATACAGAAGAAGGATTTCATGGTACTAACAGCTTTTTTCAGTCCTATGGGACTGAGACAACTCAAACTTTAAGTGCTTAGAAGAAAGGCTCTGTAAAGCTATGAAGGCTAATCAATAGGGCTTTCACCAAATGATAATACAGTCTGAAATGAAATAAATTGGCCATAACAAAAATGCCTTACCCTTTCTCTCATCATTAATCTCAATATAGACAAAAGTACATTACATACTACAAGTCCAAAATAGCTGACATACAAATATGCTTTCACACTACTTTTACTAATACAAAAAGAAAAATTCACAAATACAGAAAATTTTATATTATTTATTTGAAAGCAATTAATTATCCTATGTAGTTCTCAAACATCATTTATTCTTTTTACTAAGACTGTAAGATCTGTATTCCAATTTTATTGTACAGTAGGGTATTCCATTCTTCATTTAAAACACAAAGCATTTGCTGCTGCAACCAGCCAAGCACAAGCTGAACTCAATTTCCCCAAATTTTCAAAAGAACGACATTGTTACAAGGGCTGAATATTTTTATCACTATTACAAGGAATCTTTCAAAACAGTCCCAAGTCTAAAAAAATGCAATATTGTAAATAAAACAAAACTGGAGAATATAAATCACAGGCAAGGTATTGATACCTATGCTTTCCTCAATAGCTGGGCCACAAAAGCCTTCAAGAACTTAGGTCTTAGAAGACAGAGGGAAGACTGAGAAGTTTGGCAAAGATAAAAATACACTTGATCCCAGCATCAGATCACTGAGCCAAAAGTCTTTTGCCCCTGGAGACAATTATTAGATTCATAAGTCCACACTGTGGTCAAATTATAAAAAACTTACAACGTATGTTGGTCTGTTGCTCATACAGCCCAGACATGGGTCTTATAACTAAAGACACCCAAGAAGCTCTTTTGGCATTTAACTGTTGATGCCAACTTATTACGGCATCTTCCCTGAAAAAGTGTATGGACATTTTGAAATGGAGAAAAATGGATGTAGATGTAAATTTCCTTAGTAAGGCTTCTGAATGCAATTAAACAACAAAGTTTTATTACTGTACAGGTATCCTTACAGGTTAAAAATGAACAAACAAACAAAAAAACCACAAGCAAATAAAAAAATCCCCCCCTAAAAAAAAAAAAAAAACAAAACAAAAGCCACCACAAGCCCGTGTCCAGACTTCACTTCTTAATTTTTTTTTTCATATTCCTATGCAAAAGTGTTACAAAGTGATAGATGGTCACAGAAAACAATGGGCTAATATAGAGTTTGAAATATTTTTTATAAAGAAAGAGGATTCAATACTTGATCCTTTTCTGATTAAAATACAATTAATAGCTATTGATATAATCAGAAACTTCCAAAATGGCCCCTCTTACAAATAAATGATTTAATCACGTTTGAAGTATGGAGACTCGACTCAGACTTTCTTCAAAGGCTAGAAAAAAAAGTGACTGAGATTAAAAAATGGAGGTGAGAAGTGTCAAGGCCAGGGAGGACAGTAAAACTGCCTTCAGTTACACAATTAGGAAGCTTCATTGAAATCTTCACTGACTCTGTAAGAATATAAACAAAGTGTACGAGAAATTCTCATCCACAGTTCTCAGTGTGCAAGAAAGTAAATGCACTTCTTCATGCTCCTATCTGTTCTGGGTTTATCTATAGTCAATAATGCCTGCTTATAAGAAAAGTCCCTAAGGGAGCACTGGTTAAATTTACAATTGTATTTATCCTGAAAGAATTGTGCTGGCAAATGTCAGTTTTGACAAAACATCTTCACTTAAGGTACAGGTTTGTAGATTTTCTCACTCAGTCACTCTTGGTGTGATTTTTCACCTCCATCAATCTAGTTTCTTTTCCTCCCATTTTTTCATCACAGCTATTTGTACATTGTGACAAAACTTTGAAATGAGGAACAAGAAAGGAACACTCAGTTTTATCTACATTTACCATTCAGTAAATCTGTCATCTCCACTTTCCCAAAAGCGAGTGAAGCAAAGGAGGGATGCAGAGTGCACGTGGCAGTGAATCAGGAACTGCACTTGTCATCATCTGATTCTCACAGCAACACTCTCTGAGGTACGATGAATCCATCATTACCATTTTGGCAGAAAACATAAGCTCAAGCTCCAAGATTCTCCAGACCTGCATTTCAACCTGAGCAACCAAAGACCTTTTTCAGTGTTGTCCCCCCCACAACAAGAAATAGCAACCAGAGCTAACTAAAATGTATGCAAGGTAAGCCAAAGTCATGAATCCTGCTAGGCACATTTCTGAATAGGAACCTTAAATGAGAAATTTTCAGTAGACTACAAGAACCAAGACAGTGTTTTATTAGGAAAATGCTCATGAGAGTTCATTTCCTTCTAAAATGAAGATCAGCTTGCAAATCATTTTAAACAAAAAAAAACCCACTATAAAACAATGTCTGTAAAAATCCATGCAAGCTATTGAGAATCAGATAACTTCTTGACCCAGTTCAGGGTTACAAACCAAAGTCTGGACTGTAATGAGACATTGAATCGACCTTTGAGTCATCTGAATTGATTGTCATAAAGGCTTCAAACCACCTGAAGACTTGGGGACAGGGATGGGGGGGAAGGAAAAAAACCTGAACCACTAAACAACTAGTAGTTCATTCCCAGATGTTTCATTAGTAGAAGTCAGCCATGTCAAGAAATACTTGGGAAATAAATTGTAAAAATAGTCCATTTCCCCCCTCCTCCTGAAGGAGGCTTTTGATTGTTTAGCATTTGTTTTTGTTGTAACATGCAAGTCACCCAGCTAGTCAGCACAGTCAAGCCAGGAGCATGTAAAACTCTGATTTGGGGGGGGAGGGGGGGGGAAGAGAAAGAGAAAAAAAAAATCTATTATGACAGCTCAGACACAAATGAAGACATCTGGTCCATCCTTCTATAAAGTCTTCATTTCTTTCTACACATAAAGATCATCCTCCAAGACTGAAATCGATGAAATAAATCAAGATACAGTAGGAAGTGACTTTACATAAGGGAATAAAGGAAGTTTATTATTTAGTAGAAGAAGTAAGCCTCATTTGTGTTGCCCACAGCTTGGGGGAAGTATAATCCATTCTGGAATAAAACAGCCATTTTGAGTATATACCAACACCAGCATATGTTATGATCTTTTCAATATTTGGGAAAGTGTTCAAAAAAGTGTCACGCAAGCCAGTTCATTTTGCTATTTCATACAACAAATAAAAGGCACAAGTATGCAGTGAAAAATCATTCTTGATGTAAAGAAATGACCAGGCTTATGGAGTAACATACTCTTGTAATCAGCACAACAAAGGCAACATGAGAGAAAGCAACTCAACTTCTAATCATGTTTCAGCTAACAGGTTGGTAGACACAACCATATGGAACAAGTAACGCCTCTTGTACTGAATGAATGGAATACACTTCAGCTGTGCCTTTGCTGTTCTTAAATTATTAAGATTATGGGCACACTAATCTACTTGAGAACAATGTAAGAAAGCGAAAACATCGCACCTTCTGAAGCTCAAATACCATCAAACATGAAGTTTCTAGTATGCTCCAACTACGCTGCTCACCAAATTTCCCCCCCAAAAGAAGATGAATTACTAAATTTTAGTTGTAGTTTGAACAAAAATAGATTTAAAAATATACTGAAGGTAAAAGACTGAAAAAGACTGACTATCAGAAAATAATCAGTTTGTCAAAAATGAAACCTTGCATCACAGGGCTTCTTTCATGTCACCCCTTCCTCCTCCAGTATTCCTTTCATATATTTAATCATCTGTTAGCAGAAATTTTTATAGAATTGGTTGTCAAAAAGAAATAGTGAGGATGATTATGTTTTCACAGAAGCATTGTTAATAATGCATGAGGAAATGAAAAATAATTAGTTGCAATTTTCTAAGCTTTTTAGCAAAATATTCACTAATCTCTTGCTTCATATACAATATCTGGGTAAAAATAAGATTTCTACCCAAAATCCCTTCTATATAATCAGGCCAATAACCAATTACTAATATCAGACAAGAGAGTAACCTATTCTATATATTCTACCCCTTCTCCCTTTTGAAAAGGAATTATTTCTTCTTATCTTTAACAACTTAATCTACGAGTGGAACAATCCCTATGACTCCCCTCACACTTGCAGGCCCTGGTCTACATGGTGGACTTCAACCATGCCAGCAACTGCTTGAGGAACAACACAGCATGGAACAAGCAATCCACAGGTTTTTTGGAGTGCATTGACAACAACTTCATTACACAAATTATCAAGCAGCTGTTGAGGGGAAAGCTTGCTGCTGGATTTCATACTTACAAACAAGGAAGAAAAGATCAGGGATATAAAAGCTGGAGGCAACCTTAGCTGCAGTGACCATGAGATGGTGGAATTCAGCATCCTGAGAGCAGATTAAAGAAACACAGGCAAAAAACAGGACCATAACCCTGGACTTCAGTAGAGGAGACTCAGACCTGTTCAGTGATCTGCTCAGAAGAATTCTATGTCAGATGGCTGTGGAGAGAAGGGGCCATGAAAGCTGGTCGATTGTCAAGGACGATCTCCAACCTTAAGAATGGTTCATTCCAAAAGGCAGGAAAACAAGCAAATATGGTAGAAAACCTGAATGGAAGAACAAGGAGCAGCCGGCAGAACTCCAACACAAAAAAGAAAGCATACAGGAGATGGAAGCAGGGACAGGTAACCTGTGAGGAATATAAAGACATCATCTGAATATACAGGAATGGGATTAGGAAAGCCAAAGCCCAGATGGAGCTGAATTTGGCAAGAGATCTGAAGGGCATTAAGTACATCAGCAGCAAAAGGAAGACTAGGGAATGTATGGTCTTACTCCTGAATGGGAACTTGATCACAAAAGACAAACAGAAGGCCAGTATCCTCAATGCTTTCTTTGCCTCAGTCATTATTGGTGAGACAAGCCTTCAGCAATCCCAGGTCCATGAAAGCTGTGTGCAAGTCCAGGGCACAGTAGACTGATGCAGGTGGAGCAGAATCAAGTTTGGGAATATTTAAAGATACTGGATGTACACAAATCCATAGGCCCTGAAGAGACAGACTCACAAATGCTGAGGGAGATGGCTAATCTCATTGCAAGTCCACTCACAGGAATCTTTGAAGAAGCATGGTGTATATGGCAGGATCCTAGGGACCTGAACAAAACAAATGCCACTCCTCTCTTGAAGGGGAGCAAGAAGAAAGATCAATGAAACTACAGACTGCTCAGCCTCACATCAATCACCAAAAAGAATTGCCCTGTGCACCACACTACATGCTGGGGGTCAAGCTTCTGGAAAACAGCTTAGCAGAAAAGGACGCAGGCATCCCAGTGGACATCAAGTTGAATATGAGCCAGCAATGCATCCTCACAGCAAAAGAGGCCAAGAGCATTAGAAGAGTATTAGCAGGAAGTGGAGGGAGGTGATTATTTCCCTTTAGAAAGCACTGGTGATATGCTTCTGGGGTATTGTATGTAGTTCTGGGCTCCCCAGTCCAAGAGAGACATGAGCTTATTCGAGTGCCTCTAGCAGAAGGCTTGAAAGATAATTAAGGGTTTGAAGCACATGAAATATGAGCAGATGCTGAGAAAGCTGGGATTGTTTAGCCTTGAGAAGGAAAGGCTCATGGGATTTTACCTATTTCTAGATATATAGACATATTTCTAGATATATTTCTAGATATGTATAGATGCCAGAGAGCCTGACTCAGTGGTATCCAGTGAAGAGACAAAAGTTAATGGACACAAGAAATATCATTTTAAAATAGCAAGAACTTTTATCCTTAGGATAATAAAAGACCGGAACAAACTGTCCATGGCAGCTGTGGAGTCTCCTCCACCTCTGCAGATATTCAAAATTCAGACAGGCAATGCCCTGCTGATAGGAACCTGCTCTATCTGACCTTGCTTTGGGCTGAGGGGTTGGACCAGATGGATCTTCTTCTTTGACCTCAACTATTCTATGATTTTTCAATGTGGTTTATGGGAAACTATAAATGTTTTAGCTCAGTTATTTGTATTCAACAGATATTTATACACCACTAGTGTTAATTATCCAGAAATCAGCAGTAGGATCTTAAAAGCTTGCTAATGCAGGTCTTCCTAAATCACTGTATCAACGTTATTTCTTCAAATATTTTGTCACATGCATCATTTTACTGGTTTTGTTGGGTTTTTTTTAAGATTCTGAAAATATCATGTGAACAAGACACTGTACCTGATAGCATAGAATCGTAGAATATTAGGGTTGGAAAGGACCTTAAGATCATCCAGTTCCAACCCCCCTGCCAGGGGGAGGGACACCTCCCACTAAACCATGTCACCCAAGGCTCTGTCCAACCTGCCCTTGAACATTGCCAGCGATGGAGGATTCACAACTTCCCTGGGCAACTCATTCCAGTGCCTCACCACCCTCACAGTAAAAAAACTTCCTCCTTATATCCAGTCTAAACTTCCCCTGTTTAAGTTTGAACCCATTACCCCTGGTCCTCTCACTACAGTCCCTAACAAAGAGTCCCTCCCCAGCATCCCTATAGGCCCCCTTCAGATACTGGAAGGCTGCTATGAGGTCTCCATGCACCCTTCTCTTCTCCAAGCTGAACAGCCCCAACTTGTTCAGCCTGTCTTCATACGGAATGTGCTCCAGTCCCCTGATCATCCTCATGGCCCTCCTCTGGACTTGTTCCAACAGCTCCATGTCCTTTTTATGTTGAGGACACCAGAACTGCACACAACACTCCAAGTGAGGTCTCACAAGAGCAGAGCAGAGGGGCAGGATCACCTCCTTCGACCTGCTGGTCACGCTCCTTTTGATGCAGCCCAGGATACGGTTGGCTTTCTGGGCTGCGAGCGCACACTGAAGCCGGCTCACGTTACATTTCTCACTGACCAACACCCCCAAGTCCTTCTCTGCAGGGCTGCTCTGAATCTGTTCTCTGCCCAACCTGGAGCTGTGCCTGGGATTGCTCTGACCCAGGTGTAGGACCTTGCATGATCTTCATGTAATAACCACATAACAATATTTCTTTAAAATCAATATATATACACACATTGACACGTATCTTGAATTTAACTAGAGTATCAGTTTTGAACGCAGAGGACTTGCACATTTATTCGTATTTGTACCAGAAGAGTACAAGAACTGGAAAGAAATCTTCTGCAGAGGAAAGTTTTGATAAATACCATCTCTCATAAGATATATTCACTGTGAAATATGCAGAAAACTAGGAACCTCTGCCTGCTTTTGATATTTGAATGATTACAGGGGAATAAATAAATAAATAAATAGATCCCACAAACAACCTCAGACTCTTGATTTTACTTAAAATAAAATAAAAAGCCTTAAAAGATTGTCCATAATTTCCATTGACAATGATTGTGAAAACTGAGCTGCATCTCCCCTAAAATAGCAAACTCACACTTCACTGTTTTGCATTTAACCATTTAGCAATATTGCCTTCCTTAATCCTGCAATTAATAATTTTATGTCATTAATAGCCTTTATTCTCATTTACAGTATTTTGCCTTTTTTTATACTGTTAGTTCACAGAGCAAAATATCTCCATTTTTGTTTCTGAATTGTTTCTGAACTCTGCCCAGTCCCAAACCACCACCAACAGCTTTACCTTGATTTTCAGAAGTTAAATGAATGCATTAAACGCAGTGCAAGATCTGAATTCTTTGTCCATAAAAACCACAAGCAAGACAGAGCTTTCCTTTGGAAAGTAAATCTAATTTACCCTTTTTTCTATAATGCTGACATATGCCTTAAAGCAAGGCAACCAAACAGTCCTATAGTCAATACTACTCAGTAATTTTAAGTCATCTCTTTAAATTTATGGAAAGAGTAAGTCAGAAAAGAAAAAGTGAAGAGACCTTTCACAAACAGCTGTACCATGTAGAAGAAATTAGCATCAGTGACTGCAGGGAAAATATCAGCACTAGGCTTTGAAGAAATCTCGCTTGGGCCACTGTAAAGAAAACACAGGCAGATGCTACGCTGCCCAGCCTAGGTCACTGCGGAAACAGCAGCTGGTTATAAGAATCATGTTTGGGACACAGAGTTTGTGCATGATTTTACCAAGCAATTGTTTTAATACATCCTTGATGATTTTAGCACAGAACAAAAGCTGAAAACCAGATGGATGTTTTAGTGGGTGGAGCTATGACAAATTAAGCCATTTATTTAGTAACAATACTTGGGTTTATTCTCTTTCATGTGTAGTTGTACACCCAAGAAAAAGAAAAAAGAGGAGTACAAATGTTGACTGGCTACAT
Source organism: Ara ararauna (assembly GCA_028858755.1). Taxonomy (NCBI): domain Eukaryota; kingdom Metazoa; phylum Chordata; class Aves; order Psittaciformes; family Psittacidae; genus Ara; species Ara ararauna. The sequence continues at coordinate 143,822,791 of CM054377.1, read as the reverse complement.
GGATCTACATCTGAAATAGAAAAAAGAGTTTCTGAAGTGCTCTACCACCAAGTTATCAATATTTTAACAGCTTTTAAAAGCTGTTTTATAGTAGCGCAGATACTTTCAGGACAGTAGGCACTACATTCACTCCACGTTAACCATAGTATATTTTAAGACATTTTGTTTTCACATTCATATGGTCTTCAAAGAGAGAGTGTCCTCTGATCATCATATCCACAATCACTTTTAGCTGAGAGTTAAAGAACTCCGTTTTATAACTCACCTGCCAATGTTCAAATCCACTTAGAGAGTTGTTGTTCATCCACCCAAGGCTTTTATTAAAACCTCTACCATCATAATTTTTGCATTATGTTACAGAAAAACGAACTTACATTACATATCCTGGTAAGCAGAACAGTTTTTAAAGTGAATTTTTCCATGATTGCCCAGCTCCCCATTTCATGACTCATGCATTCCTTCCAATCATATTATTCATCACTCCTTTTCATGAATGCAAGAAATTATAAATGATTACCATCTTGAGTTGTCTGAGCACAGAAAAAAAGTATCTTTAGAATCAATGGACAACTCTACTCCATAGATCAGCTACTTATTCAAAATATGTTTTACTGAAAATGCAGAATATGCCTTCAGATGTGACCGTAGTTTTACTAATTATTCTAAGAATGTAATGTGCGCACATGCATACAATAAAGTCTCTCTAAGAAAGAGTCTTAAAAAGTAGTACTCTAGTTATTAGGTGATTCAAGAGAATAAAAGGCATTTTTCTCAGATTGTTACCAAAATATACTTCTCACTCCGAAATTATTATTACATTCACTCTCAGGTAATGCAGGTATTTGTTAAGAACAAGTAGGCACAGTAAGGCAAATAGAACTCTTTATCATATGTGAATGAAAATGTTAAGAAAATTATCCTTTTAACCAATTAAAAAACAGATACCTTAGATCTACCACGGAAAGGAGTTGCATAGTAGAGAAAGAAATCAGTTCTGTAGAGAAAGGGAAAAAAGTAAATTTATCTAGTCAAATGATTGTAACAATTTCATTTGTTGGCTGCAAATCAGGAGAAGTTTCAAAGAAAAGCTTATACATCAAGTTTCTAGATTATTTGTATACATCAACTGTGTCTATACCAATAGATACTATAATTCCAGAGGAATAACTTCTGGTTTACCTGAATCTACAAATCATACAAATTTCATGTTAAAGCTCATTGTACAAAAGTTTCAAGTTTTGTAGCATTAATCTAAAACCTCCCAACTTTTGCATCAAACATTAAAATTGACATAAATATGATAAACCGGGGCAATCCCAGATGCCTATGTTCTTCAAAAATTCCAGTTAACTGAAACATGGCAGTTACTCTCACAAGAGGAACAATATAAACAACAACCAAAAAAGGGAGAACAACAAAGCTCTTTGCATTTGGTATATTTGCTGGTTTTGCAGCCACTATAAGGGATGTTTTTAATGTTTGTTGATCCTCACAACAGAGGAACATTAAATCCAGCTATAACCATATGTCAAATGCAAGAGCCTGGGATAAAGAAAATAGTCTAAAATTAGTGTTTACTAAATATAATGCTGTAAGAGAATACATTCATCAACTTCAGTGCCACTATCGGCTTGTTGTAAGTTAAACTCAAATGTTTACAAGATCAGAATTTCAGCTGAAAGGAAAAGCATGTTTCAGTAGAGACAAGTCACCACACAAGGCATAGCCTTCTCCACTGAACTTTTTACATTTTCACTTTATTGCTGACAAGATGTTAGAGACTCTTTCTGGTTGGCGTTTTAACATATATGGTAAGATATTATTCCTACATGTGGTAGGATAAAGCATGCTGGTGGTATTCCACAAGTGTGCAAACTGTACGCCAGAAAGGGGAAGTTAAACTAGCAAAACTCATTTTTAGCTTCTCTCAGCACTGGAGACAGAAAGAAGTACACAAGAACAGACCATGCTATTCTGATTACCACTTTGCTAGTATGTTGCATCTGAGGCAGCTGTTTGTTTCTAGTATAAACAAAGCGCTCCTGATCTAGACTTGACCTAACTCATTAAAACGTATTTCAATGAGAATGAGAATCATCACAAACTTTCTGAATTTGAGGTAGATAAACTCAATAAGCCACATTTCTGATGTTGCTGGTCATCTTCTTTTAGGTGCTACTCATTTCTCACAGTTAACACTCATTCAAAACCAAACCAAAACAAAATATTGCTTAGTTTATATAATAGTCACTTCCATTACTGAAACACAACTAGCTACTGTAATTATCATGAGGATTTCTTTTCACTGCCTGCAAAATAGGAGGCGTTTCCTCTCCAGGAAAGGTTATAATGATATGTGGACAGTTTGTCAGGTGATCTTACGAAAATCATACAAAAGAAATGAGGAGATACTGTAAAACAAACAAACAAAAAAACATTAGACTGCAGTTTACACTATGAATATCTGAGAACCCATGTTCTGCATAAAACTATAAAACAGTGAAAACGGTACAAACAGAACAGAAGAGCTACATGTGCCTAGCTAGTAATAAAGCTGCTTACTGTTAAAAAGGCTTTCATGGAACAGACTGTTGGAGTTCAATATTCAAGTTAAAATCCACAACTTACTATGTGAATGTTTAACCACACAGCTGTATATCTTCTAATGTTCTTCCAGATTAAAAAAAAAAAAGTAACTTCTTTCACTCTAAGGAGGAGAATATTTTAGTAATAGGATGATACAACTCTGGTATTGCTTTCAGATGTCCAACAAAAAAGACCCTGTGCTTCTCAATAATACACCACTGCTACCAACATTATGCCCGTAAGTTCTTATCATCATACTATTGCTCCCTATGATTACATTATTTCCTCTCAAATTTACATCTCGCTACAGCTCCTATCTCCCTATGGTATCCAGTTACTGCTCACCCCTTTTTAACCATGCTAGAGTGCAATCCTGGACCTAGCGTGTAATATCTCGCTGGCTTTACCTTTTTCCTCCTGCAGACATCCTCTTTCTAGGCAGTCCTGCAAAATTTTTTTTGTGATATAAACAGAATTTCTGCTTTTGAGATTTTTTGCTCTTTGGGTTTGTTTTTTATTTGGCAGAGGTCTTACTACAAACTATGTTTTATGCAAACTTGTCTTTTAAGTAATGTTCGTAACATTTCTTTTTAAAACATCATGCTTTCTTCACTGCCAGCTCTTATCAGTCCTACATCCTTTACCACAGACTTTCAAAATACATTTCAAAGCAGGTTCCCTACAAAGTGGATATTCGTTTTACAAAGCCAGTGTATGTGTTTGATTACAAATACTGGAGTATTTCTCTAGTATTTCCTTCAAAAGACTTTTTAAAATACTTTTAAAGTTTGATTTGAGAGAGTGCTGATCCCTATTCTGTGAAGCAAGCTAGCGTCATTAGGATGACAAAATCAAGTCTTATTGTGGCAAGAAGAAACATCATTTAGTGTCAACAACACACTGCTATTGATTTGAACTCCTCCTTGCCTCATGGGTGAAATAACAAGTTCCTACACACAGACTCTCTAAGCATACCAATGGAAGAGAGAGGCAAGAAAAATACTAAAAATGGCTGTATTAAAGATACAACAGGAAATATATGACTCATGAGATGTAAATTCTTTTATCTGTATGGAATAAATTGAAGAAGAGCTTAATATGGCTTCTGCATTTTCTATGGAGTTAGATTAGAACAGAAATACACCTACCAATAATACACCAGATTTAGGCTTTCCAACAAGCATATCCTAACTGTTCACAGTCTTTGTGAAACAAGCCAGCTTCATTTTCATTATCTAATATGTGAATATTCACATTTTTAAAATGACACCTTATTTTAGCATCCTGGTTGGTTGTTACTGTCAATGTATATTGGAGAACTGATTGAACATACAGCGTAAATCATCCTTTCCCATCACAGGTAGGATCCCTTTAAAACAGAGGTAAGAACATTCTGTCAACACAGATAGGTTCACCCTTTTACCATCTTTGAACAACAGACTGCAATTTTCAGAAAAAAAAATAAACCCCATATCTTTCTTCTTAAAAGATACAAAAAGCAATAAAACCATAGTTAGTCATGCAACATCAACATAAATACCACTTTGCACATTAATGGTTCTTTTTCTAGAACTTAAAGCTGTGCCTTTAAGCAAATCTGCTAACCAAAAAAAAAAGTAGTGAGATGAAATACTACTTATGTCGTCTAACTGAACCAAAATTTTAAGCTAATTTCAAACACTTTTGTAGCACTGAAGTTAGCATGCTAGAATTCCACAGTCCATCTCTAAGAACATGAACAAAGTAATATACAAGGCATAAAAAATTATTTCAAGATAACTTACTTTTTAAAATACTTAAGTGTAGGGAACAAAGCTATTTTCATACCACATCCAGAAAATGGATGAGGTGTGAAAGAAATCTCCTGTTTAATGTGACCTTTGGCTGTACTTTCACTTGTCATCATTATGAAGTAGCTACTTGCAGTGCCAACACATAAGCTGCGTTATATTACCCTATAACAGTAGTAGCACATCTTTCAGGAAGTGTTTCATACTCCAAGAAACTGGTGGCAGAATGCATTGAGAGCACTTACCTTTGTAACTGCTTATAATAGGTCTTATTCAACTGTAAGACCTCATTTAAACAAGGAACTAAGAGTGACTGTACTAAATTTCATAGAGCATGTCACATAAACTAGTATATGCTGAGGACCTCCTCAGCTTCAGTGAAAACATTCAAATAAGGACAAATGTAAATTTGAGATTGGAACTCTGCCCCAAATAATAATATTCAGAGCTTTGTTACTGTGCACAGACCAAAAATACTGCAACATACTTGACTTTCCTTAACATATGTAATTAAGAAAATACTTCTTAAAAGCAAATGAATTTGAAATTTGAGATTAATTGAACAAATACAACAAATTTATGTTTTATACAATGTTAGCAAGATACAGAATAAAAATCAGTAGCTATCATTATCTGAAGCTGTTCATCTAACACCATAGAGAGAAAAACCATTGATACATACTGTACACACATTTTTATCCATGTATATAAATCAAAGGAAACAGCTTCCTTTAAGGCAAGCATATGAAGATACTAAAGCAAGATACAAATTAAATATTCATACATTCAATATTTCAAAATAAGGAATTTGGATATACACATGCATAATTTAAGTTCTATAGTGAAACCTGTCTACAGAGGCCATTTCTACTGTATTTCAACAATACTGAAACTTGAAACGTACAATGCAGCCTTTCCATGCTGTGTTAAAACTTTAAAGTATATAGTAATTCATTTCAAGCACTAAACATGGAATAAAGGCCTCATTATGCACACAGCACTTTTGCAGATGAACTACTGCTTTGCCCTATCCATTAGAGCCCTGAAACGGGGCTGTCAGTCACAGCACTCTCCTGCAAGTTGGCTTTACAACTGCCCAACAGGTTACTCATTAGGAACTGAGGTCAAATAGGCAACCTGAGCTAACAGGCTCATCAGTCCTGAAAAAAAACCCACCAGTCAGAATTGACTCTGAGTCAAATTCTGATACCAGGCACCTGTTCTAAACTCCACAGAGCTGGTGCTCATACACAAAGCCTAGATATGGCCACTTACACTGTTTTTATACATTCACTCAAGCCTCTCTGGAATAAAAGATTAGAGTTTAGACCTTTTAATTGTCAAAGCAACACAAAAACAGACTTCACAACAGTATCTTGTGCACTAGGAACTATGAACAGAAAACCTGAGAGCAGCTTACATACAACGGAGATGTTACATTTTCAGAGCTTATAAATTCCTATGCATGCAAAAAACACTGGGGGACATGGGGGAACCCTTCTACCCAATTTCTTCCCTTGAAATACATCATCTTCCGCATGGGTCTAAAGGTACCACTACTCTTCCTCATATATATAAAACCTTGCCGATAAAGGAAATCTCCATATGAGTTACTAATGTGAATATATTATTTTTATTAGAAATTAAACATATTGATTCAAATATCAAAAGTATCATTTTAAAAAAATCCATTATACTGGGACAAAAATATCTCAAGTTAACTTTAAGAAGAATTACAGAGTACTTATTAAGGGATAACAGAACTATTCTGTTTCAACATGTTTTAAAGTAAACATTTTTGCTCCCTGAAGGTCACTCATTTGATCTTGACAATCTATGAAATAATAGAAGCAAAAGCTAAGTAAGTTGAAAAGTGATACTAAGCAATAGAAAGCTAAATAAAATTAGTATCTACATGGTAAATTACTTCATTGAAAACCATCTATGGATTCTGCAAAGAATATACTTTTGCCTTAGAGCTAGTACTTTAATTTTCAAGAACCAAGAAAAAAAAAAAAAAATCAAAACTAGTCAGTAACAATGCAGCGTCGAAAAGCAATAAACTCAAAATTAAGTTATAAATAATTTAAAGCATGTCATGAAGATGTATTAATAATTCATCAGATAAATAATTTACTAAATAATCAAATAAATAAATAATGAAATACATAAATAAAACAGCAAATAAATAATTCTGCAAAATAACCTAAACAATAAGTCACTAAAACAAATGACAAACCTACAAAACTACAATGATTTTCTAAATTCTGATAGTTTTAAATAAACAAATGTATATAAACTAGATCAATCTTTGGTGGATAGAGAAGTATTTTTCATTGCTATTGGTGAATTCCTGATTACACTACACAAGGATACAATTTTAGGTTTTACAAGAGTGTAGCTTTTCCCTTGTAAATTATTAACATGATTGCTACAATACATCCTGCTCTGTATTTTACACATAATCCTTTATGCAGCTCATTTTTCCCAAAAAAAAAATTAAAATCTCTTTATAACATTCTTAAGTCACATATTTCTTTTTTTTTTTTTTCCTGGGTGCAGTACTTACAATACTGCAATAGCCTTCTTGGTGGTTCTCTTACTGCTTTCTGCAAACCTTCAGAAGTTTTGCTGCAGGGGGAAAACAAGCAGAATAACCTTAATTATTACAGATGGTATCTCATTCATTAGTGTATGACAACATTTTATTTGAAAGCACAAGAAAACCTGTTTTATAATTCCACAAAGCAACTTAATGTGAAACACCATTACAGTTTGCAGACTATCGAAAGTTTTCAGAAGTCTTTGGTGGAACGAGTTCAAGCAGACTGAGGCCTGTTTCTTGTATTTAAGCTGACACACAATCTGTGCAAACTGGCACTAATTCAGATATAAAGACAAACCACGAGAAGGACAAAATACTTGGCTGACATCTAATGTTATCCTTGATTTTGGAAGTTCATAGTCCTTGAAAGAATACAGTGAGATCATTTAATAAGCACTACCTAAGTACATTCACAATTTAATTACAACACTGCACTCTAAAGCCAACACTGGTACCACAAAGGTCAAAATCCACTCATCTCCTGAATTAATTTTCATTCTCCATTTATTTTAATGAATAATATTGACAGTCACCGTAGTTTTCCTCAAAGTGGTATTCTGCAAATACAGCAGTTAAAGAAATGTGCCAGGAGTGTAATCATGTTATCAATTCTTATCCATTCCGTCAAAAAGGTTTATTTGCTTTCTTCTGTAACACACATTACAGGAAAGAGACAGTTTTATAAACCATGCTACCGACATGGATTCTTGATCTCTGTACAGGACTGTAAAACTGAATGCATACATCAAATATGAGATTATATATTGCACATATGCACTTTTTTGCTACTTGGTTCAAAGGGAATCAGTATGCAGTTCTGTTTCTGCTGGTAAGATCTCAAATGGTTGATGGTATTGCTGTATTCCAGCATCTAAAAGCCTAAAGGATAATTTACTCTTAAAACTACCTGGACACATTATATTTAACAAGTCTCAAACTCTCTTCAGGGATTATAATAAGAAAACACTTTGCTTAATCATAAATTTTATATTTATCTTGGCTAAACACCCTCCTTTGGATAGACTGCCATGTTTTGTCAGGAAAAATCAACACAGTGGAAATGAAGTACTTGTTCTGTTGTGTGGTCATTCAAAAGAGTATGTAGAAGTAATGTAAATGTGCACTAGCGCTACTGATAATTTCACGCTCTCATACACTCATTTCAATTTGCTTTAAAAAGGACTATTCCTCTTGACTAAATATAGTCATCGTGAAAAAGCATACCTCCCCTTTGAGCTAATAACCCTGCAAGGCCCCCAACACAGGAGTACAAAAAACTTCTATATTTTATGGAATGTGAAGCACCTTCTTCGCATAATATTTTTCTGAAGTGGGACAATGAGACTTTTTTTGCTAAGGTATTCTCTTTTAGTGCCCAAATTTCAGTTTGAGAATGCCAGTTCATTCCCACACCACATATGCAAATCCCATCCACCCTAAACAAATCATACATATCCCAAATCCTTCTTTTTTGAAAGTAATGAATCCTTGTAAAAGCAGTATATACCTTCACACATTAAAAGATTTTGAGGATTACTGAGACATAAAATGGCTCAGGAATGATCGTAAGGTTCTGGAATTAGACCTTCTTTAGGAAGTACCACTTAGTCATAGATCATTTTCATTCATCTGCAGCTTGGAAGCCTCTGATAGCAAAGCAATTTTTCACCAATGAGTTACAGTAGAACTAAAACAGTAATTACAGTAACCAATGTCTTAACACCACATGTTTCTTCCTTTTACAATTTACTTAGTTTTTAATAAGTTTCATGTTTAATGTGGGCTTCTAATCTGTGGTTACAGAACTGACCTCCTCACACAACTATTTCCAAGTTAGAGGGTCATAACTCCCTGCTCAAATAGACATGTAAATCATTTAAAGAAAGGACACAAACCAACCAATGACCTCAGATACAGACACTTTTATATCTCTTTCAAGCAAATAAAAATTCCATCCTACACAAGAGGTAAAGGACCGAAACTGAGTATGATTCCATTCCTCTGTTCTGCCAGCTGCTCCTTTTTTCCTCAACCCTCAGACATACTAAAGGTACCCTTACTCAACAAATTATGCAGCAGATTGGTCAAAAAAAGACTGAAGCAAAAGACAGTGCCATTCAAGTGTAGTTCACGGAGAAAGAACACCATAAATCAGCTAATTGTGCGCACTGCACTCTGCCCAGGCTGAGAAACTGAGTGCCAGTACTCAATTTATAGGGAACTGGATTATACTGCATACCCAAGAACAAATTTCAAATATTTACAACGGCAAAAGTATAAATAAGGCTCACAGCAAAATGCACTAAGCAACAATTCTGCACTTTGATACTGCCATCACCAGAAAGTTTCTTAGCTTGCAAGTACAAATCACATCAAAAGAAACCGCATACTGCTGCTTTTTCCCTTTAGGAACTTAAGAACACAGAAACCAGAGGAAATTTCAGAAAATTACTACAACATATAGTTTTAAAATTTAGGACTGGAATTTTAATTTTTTTTCCTGAATACTCAGGAGCAAGTACAGGGGAAAAGAGAAAGGCTGGACAGACATGCTTAACCAAATTAAACGCAATATAAGGCACTGACCACTGTATTCTGATTCACATTTCAAGGATTCTTTGAAATGTTAAAAGTTACATAGAATATTTTGCACTATCAATGAAAATGGATTCTTATAGTCAGGAAGTTAATACACAAATCATTTCAAGGCCAGAAGCCTCATTCCTCTGCCACACTTCCCTCTATTACAATTGATCAATTAAATTAAAAATTATATTTTTGGCCAACTTCACATAGAAAGATATTGTTGTGACAGAGTACAGTACTTCAATAAAATTCTTAATGTGTCTCCAATTTTTACCATAAAAAGCAAAGAGGTGCTTGTTACATATATTGTATAAGTCTAACTGAAAGCCACCAAAGTAACCCAGCATTACAATCAGTTATAGGACAATTTTAAGTATGTTACTGTTAAGAACCTTGAGTATTTCTTGACTAACTTTTTAACAAGCTTCTTTCAGTTGTCTCTTAGTAAAAAATCAATTTTGGAATATTAAGATACATAGCAAAGTGCTAAATCCCAAACTACTGAATCAACTGCTATCAATACAACATACAGCTCATTTGACTGTTATGACCCACGTCTCCTAGTTGATTTTCAGATGAAAACAAGCAGATTACTAGCAAAGGTTTATCTCAAATTCCCACATGTACAGCATGCCACATTAAATATATGCAAATCAACCTCGTTCTCCTCTAGTTTTTTTGAGCTGACAACTCATATGACCTGAAGCCATGGTTAACGATTACAATTATTTGACTTTCATATTTATACAATCAGTCATCAGATACGCATGTTAATTGATTTTAACAGATAGTTTTGTATTCTAATGATCAACAGTAAGTGTGCACTTTACCAACCTCTTGATTTATAAGAAAATAGAACTTAAATCATTTTTCACAATCAACCCTTCATTGTATTGATCTGCAGTATTCACTGAGGACTTCTCCACTACACGTTAGCCCAGAAGCACTCTAAACTATGGGGTATTTATTTCGGTAACAAAACTTGATTTTTCCGTTAAAAACGTTCTTATATTGTGTTTAAAAAAACCCACAGTTACTACCCTAATTTAAACAATGCATTGCCTATTAATTAGAAATGATGAAACATAATTAATGCTTAAATAAATGGACTGGGCAAAACATTAATCTACAGTTAGTTCATATTCACATTTTGCTATGCAAAGTTCTTTTCTCCTTTTCAAAAGAACCTTAGTCATGCACTTCTTGATTCTAATAAGCCCTCAGTTGTCATACACATGACAAAGTACAAGCCTACACTTAAGATCCTTATTTCTCAAGTAATATGCTTAAGGCCAAAGCATTCCTCTGTTGCCATCACAAAACATATTACTGAATAAGCTGCTTTTTTGGGTTTTTTTTTACATGGCAGCAAATTTATTCTTTGCAATTACATTTTTATTTAAATACCGTATTTATTGAAACATCAAATACAAAACTACAAATTGCACAGATTTGCACGTGAAGGACTATTTTATAAATTTATACAGCGTGCAATCATTATCTTACACAATTAATGGTGGTTTGCCTTTAAGGATATTCATATAAAAGAGAGTGGATATTGAATTTTACTCTCAAATAGAACAAATCATGCCTTATTCTACACAAGGGCTCTATCAGTTTAGACCTTACTGCTATTGGATTAAATCCTCATGCTGAAATTTTGGTAAAGCAAAAGCTGCCAAATCCCTTTCTCGGTATACTTTAATACCAATATTGATATTTTAATTTCTGCAAAATGCAGAGTCTTTCTACTTTCTATAAATGATTTAGGTACTGAGTCTGTTCATCTTTTATCGGGGTGAGCATTGTATACTCCAAGTTCTGCTACCATGCTCTTTTTGGCTGCCTGCTCCAAATAATTTCAAGTGAAATTTATCCATTAAGAGACTTTTTAAATACATTCTCCAGAACAAAAAGCAGCACAGAGACATAACAGCACTCATCTCAGATACCTAATGCTGATTCAATTTCCTAGGACGTATCACAGACAGAAGAAACTTAAAGCCATGTTACCACAATCATGAACAAGCGCCTTAATCTCTAAAACACTGTTTAATGGACTTTTCTGATTTTTAAAAAGTCTTAATTTCACACTGAACATAATCAGAAAGGTACTGAATATATGATAGGATTCTGTTGCTTTCTTAATAGTTATTTGCCTTAAACTAAGTTCTGGCACTACGGTAAATACTGATAATGCAAATAATTCTCTTCTATCTTTCCCTGATTGGGAAACATCTTCTCGGTCTTCAACAGATCTTGATTTCATTCAGAATATAATGAAAAGTCTGCAAGCCTGTGGAAAGGGGAAATCCACCCCACCCTAATCACTAACCCAGTGTTAACACCACAGGTATCAACGCAGAAAGACCTTGGTTTCTTTTACATAATGCAGTGATATGAGTTAACCACCTTGAAGACTGACTGTAAAGTTTATATTTTGGCAGCCAAGGCAGACCTCAAGATAAATGGAAGGGTGACAAAGCTCTTAAAAGTTGTATGTGAAACTCCAATACAAATGGCCAGAAGAGTGGGAAATTAAAAGACAAATATACCAAGATACCAATGTATATCCTTAATATTTAACGATATTATAAACTTAGAAAACAGAATTTCTAGTTTTTAAAAATGACTGATATCATCCACTTCTCTTTAAGCTTAACTGTATTAAAAATTACAAACCTGGTAACATCAGCTTTGTAGAAAAGCAAGTAAAATTTAACAACTGCATAAGTATGGGTGACTGAGCCAAAGCAGTCCTACTCTGACTCATAAATACAGCACATTCATTTAAGTTAGAATTAATATAAATATTTCCACAAGATGCCTGAATTTAGATTAAGGTGAAAACAAAAAAAAAAAAAAAAAAATCAAAAAAAAATCCTGTTACAACTATTTTAAAAAAGTATGCCAATTTTTCATTATAAAGATCAATGATTAGAAGTAATATATAACTAACAATACTCAATGCGTTTATTAAAAAACAAGAGGAAACAAAAAATAGAAAGCAACTGGTGACACCTGATGACAACTTTAACGTAAAGATTTGCAACTACAATAAATTCTACACTTAACTGTTAAATCAAGGCTATGAGTAGAAAGAACGCTAATAAAATGCATTCTTGGAAATGAGAAAGTAGAAAATGTCCACCTGTAAGACCAACATGAGCAGAGTGACAGCATGCCACCATCCAGAGACTCTTAAGCGGATCACGACAGGGGGAGCTGAGGAACAAAAATCCAGCTCAATACCAGGGGTTTAGCATCCAACTGTCACTGCTTTATCTTAGTCAAAAAATGAAGTTGAGATCCATGAAATATAGAAAACCATTTACCATATTGGCCATGTTGAACAGTAAGATGTTCTTTTGCACAGTTTGACACATAATAAATAAACATGAAAATGGATCATAAGTTTAATACAACTAGGTAAGTAAGTTTAACCATCTGTATCCAAAGGTGATCCAATTTGATTAGAAATAATCAAGGATAATCATACATCAACATGCACTGTCCTTAATGTAGAAAGTATAGCTTTTATTATGTTTAGTTAATTCCATAGCAAAACCTTCTAACTATTTTGTAACTCATTGTATAGCCTCAACAGAGAGGAAAATATATGATCTGCTGGGCGGGGTTCCATACAACCATATAAACCCCATCAGAGATGCAATGCATGGGAGGAAAATACCAAAAAAGGAGAACATGAGGAGGACAGAAGACATACTGCTCATTTTGATGAAAAAATTATTAAGCCCACACTTAGGTCATCTAAATGTGATAAAAAACATAATCACAGAACCTCAAAGTGTCAGTTTGTGAAACGGAAAAACCTCACACCACCTCCAGGATGTTTTATTTCTACCAACGTCAGTAACGTTTACATTCCCTAAATCCCACTCCATTTTACAACAGTGACAAAATGGCACTGGACTTATTAACACTAAGAAACAGATTAATAAGAATGGCAATCATTTGCTTGCATAAAATTTGACCACTTCTTTGACGTTCCCTGTCTATAGCAAAGTGGCACATGAATATACCACAAAGGCAGCCAATGCCTCTTCTGACATGAAGACTCCTTCCGAGATAGCCAGCGTGACCAGAAGAACTATTGCTTGTGGCATCCAAATAAAGAAAACATGGAAACTTCACATCTAAAAAACCCAAAAGGCTTCACAGTTTCTCGTAGAACAACTGCATATTTTACACAGAATCATCAAGTTAGTGAATTTAAAACACAGCAGAGAAGTGCTGCAAATTTCAACCCAGTTAGTGGATAGATGAATTTAGGAAATAGGATGTAAGCATCATCAACATAAGACAAAATTGCTGGGTTTTATTTTAAACATGCTTAAACTCAACATTTTAACTTAAATTACCTTAAATATTTAAGAATGATGTACATTTTACATCTCTTGCCACCTGAATCTGGCAATCCAAATGTCTAGAATAGCACATTTGGAATGCTGAGTTATATTAACATCATACTAACTATAGCAGTTCAATTTCAACAAATTTCTCTGGGTTTTTGCATATCGCTGAATAAATGACTCTGGAATTAGTTTACTTTTCTTGGAGGCATTATATGAGATTATTTCTCAGTCTCCTCCTCTTTGATTTAGTACACCTCTTAAGATAATTTATTAATGCTTTGGATATCTCATTCATCATCTATTATTACTGGTGTCATAAATTAGAGGAACAGAACAGAGCACTGGACTATACACTTTTTCCATATTCATCAATAAAATAGCCACCTCTGTTAGCAACCACTGTACAAACAAAGCTGGTTCATCCACTAAAGTGGGACCAGGAGTACTTTTTAAAATCAAATCCTCAAACGGATCATTAGATTTGTAGTGTAATATATTATTAGTAAAGTAAAAATCAGTAAAAAAGGTTAGAAACACCTGGTCTGCAAAAGACAAAAGCACGTTAGACATTGCTAAGTCATGTAAATTATTCAGATGAATTAGAAAGCTGAGGAATATCAGTCTTTTATGAGAGAGAGACAGAGAGAGACAGAGACAGAGAAACGATTAATTGTTAAAAATGTAATTTTGCCAGCATAGAAAAAAAACAGTAAAAAGTGGAAGAAAGATGCAACTAACAGAAACTTTAATGGCAGCATTTAAGCTTTTGGTATTTCTAAGAAGATAAGTTACCTACAGCAGTGATAACCAGGAAAAACAAAGTCCCTTGCCAGTACTTTTTCTTTTTCTTTTTCTTTCTTTAATAAGACAACCTAAACACAAAGTACATTGGAAAATACAATTGTGAAGATATCAGAATATTGTCAAGATAATGATCATTAATGGGAATCCTATCAGTAATAAGTTACACAGCAGTACACTGAGCTATATAAATTACCTGAAGGAAGACAATTAATATTGTTATGAGAACATTAACTCTGACAATACAAGATCATTATGCCTGCGTTAAATTAAATCTTTGAATTAAATCTGAATATCCAAAATTTCATTTTTTGATATTTTAGGCAAGATTCAGTTGATGTATTTTGTAAACATCCACTGTTTTCATTCATTTATCTAAAAGTAAATATCACATTAAGGCAAATTAATATTTTACATAACAGTACTGCATTCACCTCTTTTCTAATTGTTATGTAAAAAAGTTTGAGCCAGGTTTAGTAATTCATTAATGGAATCAGACACAGAATTTAAGTTCTTATAAGAAAAATCGAAAAGGACTGCACATTTTAAGATTTGTATTGGGTAAACATAAGTTGCTTCAGTTTAGCAACTGTGCATCCAATCTCTACATGCAAAAGAAATAGTTGTTATTTTTTCTCATTTAGGCATTACAGGTAGGGTATTTCAGGCTTCAACATCAGCTGAAAACAACAAAACTTTTTCCAACTAAACAGTCAGTCTTTCATTGTGCCACCTCTAAATCGGGACCTTTATTATTTTCCATATAGACCCTTCACTATCTATAGTAATGAATAATTAAAAAAACCTACTTCTACCAATGCTTTTTAAAGCTAATTAAACAGATTTATACAGATGCATTTTCCCTTTATTATGTTCAGAATTATTAACAAAAAAGTTTAATGAACTACGTATGACACTTTCCTGTTGTTACAATTACCTGTGGAATGCAAAATGAATTATGTGAACTGCATCTGATTAGTCTCCAGTTTGATCAATGTTCAGCCATGATCATGACACCTGTTGTTCAATCTAAAGAGTAATTTGCAGTCAAAAGGATCTTAACTAAAAATAAGCAGGACCCCCCTTGTACTAAGGTGTATGTGGTTTGAGGATTGACACAAAGCAGAGAAACCAATCCCTCCTCTGGTTGAGAGCAGCCATTTGTACCGACTCTTATCTCTGCTTCACTTTGTATAAAAATGTGTATTGCCAGGGAAACACTGAGATCTACTCTTCTCTGTAGATTATGATGTTCACCCATCACGTACGTCTCCTGAATTCTATCTGTAGCCACAGTGAATTTCTAATTTCTAGAACAGGGAACTTTATTGTACAGGAGACTATCAGCAGGCCATACCCACAATTTCCAGCACTAGTCTAGAGATGTAACAGGTACGAGATAATTCTCTGGTGCAAAAAGGACTTTACTGAACCCGGTCTCTATGATGGATAGGAGTGCTCTAGCAACTGGGGTGGTAGCACAAAAAAACTAAGTGTTGATAACGGCACCACCATTCTATCTTGCAAGAGTTTTCTTGACTTGGTGTTTCCAAACCATCTGAGATTTTTTACCATTTCTGCTCTTTTTATTCACCAAGGAGAGAACATATGTCTGCATGGAATTGTTCACAGAACCTCAAATCAAGGCACATGTGCTGCTGATTACCTAAGACCAACTCCAATATATCAATCTTGGGATGCATGGAAGAAGGTTTATCTTTTCCTCAACCTAAAAAAATTACTTCGTTACCTAAAGCTTTACAACAAAGCCCTAGTGAAGGGTGTCCAGAATTACCCAATCTTCATTATTTTCCAGGTAAATAAGCAGGTAACCTGTTCTCTATTCTGAATACATAATTTCACTTCTAAATGACAGATTTCAACATTAATTAATGACTGTGTGGAAGTACTGAAAAAATAATGGAAATAATGCTTTAGCTTACCCCATATGGAATCTGGAATACAAGAGGCAAATTTCCCCAAATAATTATGCCAACATAACTTTGCTTTAAGCACTTGCTACCTAATTATTGTAACTTTCAGGCCTGCTGAAAATGTCACCAATGGCCAACAAACTGCATGATGAATACACATCAATCACTGAGAAGTAAAGGAAGATATTTGTACTTTTTATTAAAGGTTCTGCAAGACACAATGACCTGTCTTCCTTTTAATATGAGAGACCCGTAAAGCTTCAAATGTTTATATACCTGCTAGGATGAGTACCCACAGATGTTGATTCTTATGGTGGTTATAAGGAATATCACTGTTATGTTCTTTAATCACAGAAATAACATGAAATTTAAACCTTTGCTTCTCAGCGACATCCTATCCTCTAAACTCTGCTGCGTACCTATACTCAGTCAGACACGTACTTTTAAAGCCCACTAGAACATTCATTCATGTAGCTCAACAGAAGCACACATGGACCTGCAATAACTTAACACATCTTTTGGGGGGGAAAGGCAAAGCAGGACATTTGAAATCCAGTAACTACAAAGTAGTGATTAAATGCAGAAGGATAAGTGAGGAAATGGTATTCTCAAGGAAGCAGACAGGTAGGAGTGGAGGGCAGAAGCCGGTACCATCGGTACTGAAGATAAACACCTCCATATGGGGTTGCGATATTCATTTCCTCAACACAACTATTATGACTAGTAAAGCAGTTTACTCCAGCTACATGACTTAGCAACTGTTAAACCAATGCTGTTAAATTCAGAATCCACTAGAAACATACTACAAATTGTTGCAAAGAAATAGGGCTTGTTTACTCCTCATTACAGCGTCAGTGAGTCAAAGAGTTGATCTTAAACAACAAAAGCCTGACAGAAGAAAATGCCGCCAGCCCTGTTAGACTCCTGGAAGAGAAAGTCAAGGCTCAAACGATTGTGTTGATCTTTGACTGAAGCTGTAAAACAAGTTACTTTCTTCAACACCAAACACAACACCGCAGCCAACAATAAGGAATCCTTTAGTTTTTTTCCACACAATGAATTTCGAATGTCATACACTCTGGAGATTTTTAATCACATTAAAAAGGCATTAGCAAGGCAAATGAATATAACCCAGACCCATAAACAACCAAATGACTGGTTTTCCTGACTAACCTTATTTTTCCTTCTCTCATCTATATTCCACTACCAAGACTTCTTATTAATAGGTACCTTAAGGTTTAACCAGCTTCTAACCCAAGACTTTTTTCTTTCATTACCTAAATCTGAACAGTCGTTCAGATTTGTTCACTGACTAAATTCCAAAGTATCCATGTTTTATTAGTCACATGGAAACTGGACTGCTACCCACAAGACTTCAAGATAAAATGCTCTACTAATACAGATCAAGAACTCCCATTCAAGGACTAACAGCCTTACGATACAGTATTTCCTGCTCTCAATTCAAATAAAGGTAATTAAAAATACCATATTTTCTGTTCAGAAGTCATCCTTAGTCATCCTTCCTGAACTCCTGATTCTCAGCATCACCCCTACTGTCCTACATAATTCTGCCCATCCTTACTTCACAAAGAATTCTAATTAAAAAAAAGCCTACATTGACTAAAAGCCTGTCAATGTATCTTCCAGTGTAATTTTAGTGTATTTATAAGATTTCTGCTGCTATTCATTAAAAATCAGATTCATTGTTTACTTCTTAATTTTAGATGACTTTATTTGAAAAAAAAAGAAAAAATCTAGCCCATACCAAGTAAACTGATGTCAACACACTGCAGCTGCCATAACCACTACAGAAGAGTAACAACAGAAATGAACAGTTAATGACTAGTAACAGAGCCAGAAACAATGGACAGACAATAGTTTAACTTAACCAATGGGTGTACACCCTCTTCTTCCCACCTCTCACCTCCAGTAAATTTATCTTGGTTATAACTATATTAGCCAATTCAAGTTTGTTGAATTGCAGGTTTTTCCATCACTGACATTAACAGTGAAGTCACTCAGGACTTAAAAGTACGGACCAATTTTTCCTTTCAGCAACAAATCTTAAGCATCCAGAAGCACAGGACTTCTTGATTCCTTGAACTAAGTGCTTACTCAGCAGGCATCCAGAAAGTAATGAATTATTTCACTTAGCCATACTAGCACTTTGTTATCCATTTTATGTAAGAATTCATAACGATAACAGGTGTATTGTTTGACATGCAGCAAAAACATGGGCAACCAACATATATTTCCTCTGACCCCTGTCAGATCAATTAGTTTCCATAGCAGAGACAAATGCCTTCAGAACAGCAAAGCAAGACAACAGAAATCCTCTCAAACGGTAAAAAAGCCAAATATATGAGGTAAGGAGGTAAACCAGGTTTAAAACAACAAACTGCACTGAAGTGCTTTTCCATACTACAGCTAAAGCTGTTCTCAGTAATGTGCAGCATCACACACAGTACTTCACAGTAAATAAATTTCATTAAATCATCTTTGTGTCTGAAAGACATGATAAAGACTACCCATCCAGAGTGCATTACAAATATCTATTTCATTTTAATAGAATAGTATATAATTGTTTAGATTAGAAAATATCTTTAGGATCATCAAGTTCAACTGTTAAACAGCACTACTAAGTCCACCACTAAACCATGTCCTTAAGCACCATCTACATAACTTTTAAATAACATCAGGGTTAGTGACTCAACCACTTACCTGGGCAGACTGTTCCAATGCTTGACAGCCCTTTCCATGAAGAACATGTTAATAATAGCCAATCTAAACCTCACCTGGCACAACTTGAGGCCATTTCCTCTTCCCTTATTGCTTGTTACTTGGGACTGACAATCACCTCACTACAACCTCCTTTCAGAAAGCAAGGTCTCTCATCAGCCTCCTTTTCTCTAGGCTAAACATTCTCAGTTCCCTCAACTGCTTCTCATAAGACTTGTGCTCTAGACACTTTACCAGCTTTCTTGCCTTCTCTGAACATACTCCAGCATCCTTACTTTCTTGTAGTGATGGTCCCAAAACTGAACATGTTATTTCAGGCGCAGCCCCACCAGTGCAGAGCGACAATCACTTCCCTAGTCCTGCTGCCCACACTATTTCTGGTACAAGCCAGGATGCCACTGGCCTTCTTGGCCACCTGGGCACAAGCTGGCTCGTGTTCAGTCAACTGTCGACCAACACCCCCAAATCCTTTTCCACCATGCAGCTTCCCAGCTGCTCTTCCTAAAGCCTGTGGCAATACATTGGGCTGTTGCGACTCAAACACAGCACCCGGCATTTGACCTTGTTGATCCTCATGCAATTGGCTTAGGCACATCAATCCAGACTGTCCAGATCCCCCTGTAGACCCTTCCTGCCCTCAAGCAGATAAACACTCCCACCCTACTTGGTGTCACCTGCAAACTTTCTGAAGGCACACACAATTCCCTCATCTAGATCTTAAATAAAGATATTAACCAGAACTGCCCCCAATACTGAACCTTGGAAGAGCACCACTTGTGACCAGCCACCGACTGAATTTAACTCCATTCACCACCACTCCTTGGGACTGGCCAACCAGTCAGATATTTACCCAGCCAACTGTACACAGTCCAAGCCATCAGCAGCCAGTTTCTCCAGGAGAATGCTGTGGGAAATGATGTCAAAGGCTTTACTGAAGTCTAGGCAGAGAACATCCACAGTCTTTCCCTCATCCATTAAATAGATCACCTTGTCATAGAAGGAGATCAGGTTATTCATGCAGGACCTGCCTTTCATAAACCCATGCTGACTGGACCTGATCATCTCGCTGTCCTGTACGTGCCCCATAATGGCACTCAAGATGAGTGCCTTCAGTTTACACTGCTTTACCTTAAATTCACACTCACAGCATAAGTAATACTTACTAAAAGAGGATATAGCTTAATTACTGAAATCCATTTAAGCTCAAAATAAAAATACGAAGCCAAGTCAACCATAAACAGCAGGAATAATGCCCATTAAAGTTTTACACCCTGTAGTTCCCAATCTTCTGTACTTTTAGTAATGTAAAATACATCAACTTAGAAAATGTATTCTGAAGTTTTTAACATCTTTTATTATAGAAGATTACCTTCAGGATCAAAAGAGGTGCACTATGAATATAAATTTCACATGATCTTAAATGTAAAAAGAAATCTGCTGCATCCCTATCATCTAGTCACACAAGATAACATGACGATTACATCATTCAAGGATTACCAAGATCGTTGTGTGTTTAATTATTAGTCTGGGTCACCATTCAAAACCCCAGTTATTCATTTGCCCTCTGTCATTCCACATTCTGGAGTAGAGATTCCTTGAACAAAAATTCTCAATTCACTGACTGTATACCTGATCAAGTGAGTGAGCTGTAGAACTAAAACTAAGATATAAAGGAAAAGTAAATGATAAATGCAAATCTAATTTACTTTTACATCAGCATATTTCAAAAGTTTGTTGTGCTCTCCTGGTCCAAGTCTCAGAAAAAAAAATCATTTCACTATCTCTGATATAAGACCAGCTGCCATAACACTGTCTTTATCCACAAATCAGTCACTGAGGGTAGCAATTTCTAACAGGCAGACTTTAGTTAAATACAATCCATTTGTAGGAAATTTATGACAGACTAAGGCAGCACTAAGAGCACTGGAGAAGAAAGCCCATGTGGTGAACCATCACAGAACAGTTTTTGCCAGCTTTTTCCCATGTATGTATATTTATTTCAATGCCATTTGAAGAATGACAGTTGTTTTCTGTCCAAAATGCTCCAGATACCTCCTTAGGATGAAGATTCATTGAAAGCAAAGAGATAATTTGTTTATAATATTATGCATATGTAAGGTTTATGTACCCAATTTAGAATTCTAAAATGCTTATACGTATACACAGCACCATCTACACTGACTAAATATTGAAAATCTCAATCTCCCGATACCTACTTATGCCTTTATGAGAGATATAAATTAAAAATTAAACAACAAAAGAACTTTTTTATTATTATTAGAGAATTAATAGTACAGGTGGTACCTGGAAACTCATTTCATGAACTGTCACAACCAAGACAGACTGGCATAGAGACACAAAGCCCAGTTTTACGCTCACCGCTGTCATTCCCTCTAGACCTAGAGCAAACGGATCTCTGCCACTCCACCATCAAGGTGCAGCTAGGTCACTAACAAGTGGCACCTACTCTAAACTCAACGTCAGATCCTTTCTGTTAGAGAGGTCACAAAGAAACTGTCAGTAGAGATCAGGTCTGAGGACAGAGGGAGTTTGGGATTCTATTTGCTTGATTTGAGGGGTTTTTCTGTTGCTTTGTTTCTTTCTTTCATCGTAGTATTAATAAAATAACTAGTCTTTCAAGAACTATTGTAACTTGTAACTACTGTAACATCAATGGGCAAGGAATTGATGCAGGAATGCCAAGCAAGGTCCAATACAGTCAAATGATCCGTGATCAACTGTCACAGGTGACAGAGACCTCAACAGGGTGTTAAACCTCAAGCTCTGGCTCTAAGACAGTCAACTTCAGAAACACTGAAGAGGCTGGATGGCAGAGTTGTAACTCTGAGAGGAAGGTATCAAAGCAAATGTCTGCTGCGGGAGAGCAAGCTTTTCCCCTCTTTCACCTCTGCAAGGTGAAAGATGTCAGTTTAATGTTTTTAATTTGTTTACATGTGCATGCAGTTAGAAAGACTGCTTACACTTCAACTTTATTTCACTGTCCGTAATCCTTTACCTGTGTTTTCAAGTCAATATATCATAATGGTGTCACAGACTTTGTTTGAGAGGAACTGACAGTAAAACATAGCTCCAACCTCAGAAATGGCAAATGTCAAATGTAAGTAAAAATACTTTGAAGCATTCTGTAAAGATAGTGAAAGTACAGAAATGTATCTCAAGTTACAGAGAAGAGGTTAGCATATTGGAAGGGACTACATGGAAAACCATAGTATCCACTGGGTGCTATAAACAGACACAGCAACGAATCATGACAAAACCATTACTATCTGCTACAACAGAATGCTGGAATAGACACTTGTTTCAACTCCTTCAAAACTAAGCAAAATGAACAAGAATAAAATTGGCATGGCCATAACGTTTCACCAAGCAAAATCCTTCACTGTAGACAGGAATTAGTCTCAAGTGAAATGGCAGTTAATTTATTGCTGTCAGTTCAGGATACTTTTCAATGATGAAATCATTGCAAACTGTAACTCAGGACTTTGAAAGATAAATTCTCTCATGTTGAAAAAATGAAACTGCTACCGAACCTTCAATTACTCTGACATTAACCTGAATAATAATTTTATAAGTTGTCTGGTCAGTGTGAGGAAGAAACATCAGCTGAAATACAATACTAGCAATCTAGAGACTTGCTGGCAACTTGAGTCTTTACTTTTTTTTTTTATATAGAGGAGAAAGTACAGATACCATGCCATGAACAGCAGAAAGAGTGTCAGCTTAATGTACAACGACAGTTATCTTCCTTCCTAAACCAAACTGAATATTTCAGAAAAATGAGAAATCCTCGGCCACATTTTCTTTCGGTATCAAATACGTCTTTGACACCATTTTCACCACTCAGGTTCGAAATGAGGAGGCAATCTTCATCAGCTCCTCTTTATCTTTCATAATATTCAGATCTTATCTGAAACTTTGTTGTTCTTGGTTTTAATAAGACCTGTACATGTAAGACTCAACTTGCCTACATATCTAAAATTCTCATTTTCCACACTTAACCATGCAATCCAATTCACTTCCCAATCAATCTGCAGTGTGCAACCTCTAAAATGCTCATCTCACAGGTTGCCAAAGTCTTCAGTAACTGTAAAGACAGTTATCTTTGATGATCAAGACTCTCATCAGCAATTTTACATTATTCTGTTTACACCTTTATCATTGCACACCATTTTACAGTAATCAAAGACAACCTTAGTAAAAACTCTTGTACGTCTGTCTTCTATTACTCCCAAAAGTGCAATTAGCCAATACAATATGCTTTAATATGTAAAACTGTATCTTTACTGATAGTGTTTTTGTTCTTCCTTGCCCACATTTCTTTATTGAGTGGTTATGTGGTGCTGAGCTGCCTACTGTGGTTAACCCACAACGCTACCTTACAATTTCTGTTGCAGCTGAACCCACTCATGGCTTGAAAACACAGAAACAGAGCTTGTCATGGACAAAAATCAAGCAAACAAAATGTTGAGACATACATTGCAAAAACAAATAAACAAAACAAAAAAGAATAATGTCCAGCAAGGGATCAAGACACACCTTCTGTTTTGTTTGGCTTGATTTTATTCTATTTCTCTGGATGCTGGAATCTTAGAAGTAGGCTAGGTTCTTTCAGCCAAAGGAAGTCCATGGCTGCAAGCATTAGAGCAGAGTAAGACTGCAGAGAAGCAGGTGAGAGGGATCTAAAAGAAATGCTCAGTGGTTAAAAAAAAAAAAAAAAAAACCACCACAACAAACAAAACCAAAAAGGCTACTCAATGACTGTTAGTAAGCTTTACATTGAAGGTTCTCCTCTTAAAACCACTGGTTCAAGCCCTAGTCACCCACTTCTTATCTGGCCATTCTTCTTTCTTAAGATCATACAGCTTGAGCAAGACTGATCCATTACTTTCAGAAGGAAATAGTGTGAGTCTGAAGCTTCTGGGAAAAGGGGAGATTACCCTGAGTCCTATTGAAAGATACCCTTGAAACACTGACAAAAGATTGACTGCCTGTATTAAGAGGTGTCTAACATGCTTATGGGCTAAATGATAAATAACAGCAGCTCTAGAAAATGAAGCACTCCAGTCAACCTACAAAAATTATAGCATAAGTCTATCAACACACTTTTATCCCAACCTGGGTAAGCTGTTACAAGGAGTAAAATGATGTTCACCCAACCCACATTTGCCCTCTTCTCAGATAAAATTATTCACAGTGGAAATTATAACCATGACTGATCATACACTATTACTGTAAATTAATGTAAAAATCTAGTCTCACCCAACAGCTATGAAATAGCAACAGCATGCTCTAATTCCTGGCATATGTCAGTTCTGAATCCTGACTTACAGATAGAACTACATATTTTTCTTCTAATATCAAGAACTTTGACAGTTTATCTAAAATCCCTAAAGACCAGAACAAA
Organism: Ara ararauna; assembly: GCA_028858755.1. NCBI lineage: Eukaryota > Metazoa > Chordata > Aves > Psittaciformes > Psittacidae > Ara > Ara ararauna. Next base: position 143,797,949 of record CM054377.1, on the reverse strand, counting down.
AAATGTATAACATACTGAAAACACATTAGGACTTTCTCCAATCACTGAGGCTATAGAGTGCACAGGAGTGCAACATAAAATAGCATCTCAGCTGGATTTGCAACAGGTGATAGTGCCACTTGTTCATTCTGTAAGTGTACCTCAATGCATCCCAGTTGAGCACAATGTCAAAATGGAGCTATGTCCAGTGATAGCAGCTGCTACTGTCCTTTGCTCCCCACCACTGAGAAGCAACAAATGGATTCGCATTTATGGGTAGCAGCAGTATAAATGCCCCAAATATATGTCTGACATCATCATCAAATACAGTTACTAAAGATTAATATTAATCTGTATCTGTCCAGTATATGTTTTTATTTCTTATCAGGTACAGAATGCCTCTCACTTCACCCTAAGAATATACTCAAGGCTCAATACAAAAGTCACAAGAGACAAAAGACTGGGCAGCTTCTCCATCTCTGCAAGCCCAAATTTGACATTTTATTTTGAAAGTGTGTCAAATCAACAAACAGCTTCACTGATCAAATGTTAGAACCAAAAGCAACCAGCAAACTGCTTGGATCCATACACAGTTCTGAAAAATTTTAGTATGAAAGGGGCCACAAGCAGCTAGTAATCAGATGGAAATGGAGAAGGTACATTCCGCCCTATGCAAATCTCATTCCATCTATCCCTTAAAACTCTTTCCAATTTCCTGACTTGCAGTTGAGCCTTGACTGTCATCTTGCACCTTAATCAAGCAATCTTCAAACCAAGAGTCATGGGCAGTATAACATGCACAAATCCAAAAACCAAAATAGCTTTCAAGTAGGTGAAAGCCACCGTGACCACAGAAGGGAACTTTGCGAAAAAGGGAGACTGAAGTTCTAAGTGTAAAATATTTATACTGCCATACAGTAATTTTTCAGAAACGCTATATGGGAATGAATTTTCAATTTGTAAGGAGAACTGCCCCGAATGAACTTATTTAAAGTAAGACACAAAATACCAACTTAAAATTTCACAGGGCATTTCACACCGACATTAAGTACTTATGCAGAAAATTGTGAAGCAAATTCACAAATTAAAAGGTGAAGTTCATCTTCTTTCTTAAGATGTTCTCATTTCTTTTAACTGGTTGCCTTCATTGAAAAGCACATTTGAAAAGAAAAAAAATCAACAAGTCCTAACTGTAATGCAACACTCCTCTAATCTAAAATGCTAAGGTTTTGTTGGGGATTTGGGGGGAGTTGTTTTTTTCCTTTCCCAAGTTTTCAAGACACTGACTTTTGATTGAATGTTTTAAGTTTTTTGTGTCAATGAGCATATATCACTGATGTGTTTGGAAGAAACCTTTGTACTGACTGGGACACGAGTTTCCTCTGATTACAGGAAGTCAGAAACTTCCTGCTTGTTGCATTTTCCTCTACTCAAGCTCATCCACCATCATCTTCTCTCAACCAGCCACAAAAGGCAGATTTATAGGAATCCAGGTTTCTGAACACTTAAAATCTAAAGAATCTTTTCCGTATTATTTACTACATATTTTCATGAAGCAATAGAACTAGCAGGGCACAACCAGTATACGCTTTACATATAAATGTGAACCAAAAATGGAAACCAAAGGAGGTGAAATCTTTGGGTTGTTAGCCTAGACTACTTAATACACTTTACATAAAGATTAGGGGTTATAAAGAACATCAAAAGATAATATCACAAGCACCACCAGATTTAGTTTTCAGTCTATGAAAAAAATATACATACATACATATATATAAGTAGTTGCCCAGTTAATCTATTTGATTTATTAACTTTTCTCCAAATTGTGTATATTTATTTGCACTACAGGCATACGTGTAAATGATGTAAATTAAAAATGAGTCAGGCCTAAAGGAGGAAAAACTATGGTATTGACTCATGAATAACTGAAAAAACAAGCAAGGCTCACACATTTTTTAATATGCATTTAAATAAGAATATCAGGCTGTATACGCTGCAGGTGTCCAAGCCACTATCCTGAAAGTATAGGTAATGTTTATAGGAAGCAGGACATACAAAACTAGCATGAGTATCAGCTGAGAGCCATTCTTCTCACTAAAGAAATTAAGAACCTCAAAATCTTCCCCAGCACAATTACCAAATAACCTATCAGATTTACATTAAGCATACTGAATGTTTACCTGTATTTGTCCTGTAAGCATTAGTATTATTCCCTTTACATTTACTCTTTCACTCTACTTCCCAAATTTCTTTTACATAGCCTACTATTTAACAAGTTGAAAATACTTTTCATTTCTCCCATTTAACAAACTCATTTAAATTGTGTGATTTAATAAACATTTTACAGTACATCCATCTATTAGCTGTGATGTGTTATTACAAAATCTGGTTTCTAACTGCAGCTTCCCCTTTGACTTGTTGTATGGCCTTGAATAAGTCACTTCTAGCTCACTGAAAATTATTAATGCTATTTTCATTTCTAGGTGAAAGGCTCTACAAAACTACTAGACATTAATCATGAATACTTTAGATAAAGTTTAGTCAAGAAGGTACAAGAAATCAAAGTATCAACTTGACACTGGAGCCTCTTACCCATATTTATATTGCAGCAAGCATGCTGATAAAAAAAAATTACGAAATAAGCTTGAAACATACCATTCCAGGCTTAAACGTTCTCTACTTTCAAAAGAAGTCAAACTTGCATCTGGAAGGTCAGTGGGAACACTGTCAAAGCAGAGGATTATAGAAAAAAATAATCACAGTTTAAGAAAAAAATCTTAATTTTGAAAGAGAATCTGTTGGGGAAAATCAGAAAACATTTCAACAGCTTTCAACTTTGCAACGTCATGCTTCAATAAGTAAAATGTAGGTAGATCTCTTTTCAGATATAGATGTTGCCTTGCTGTGAACAATGACAGGAGGAAGAAAAAAAGGTTGGAAGAAAGAGTGTGTATATCCACATCATATAGGGTGCAGGAGCTAGTGGTCACATCCACCAGTGCTAGTGGAAAATTTCAGGACCCAGAATACAATCATGTTCATCAACACCATGTGAGATTAATGACATTAAAAAATGTAAGTAAATGGACAGTATGCTGGCAAACTGACTTTGTTGTTGGCACATCTAAGGCACAGTAGAAAAAAATAATCAACAGTGCTGCTCAAGTAACTACTGAGCTTTAATCTACTCTTAACAGTTCAGAAAAGAGTGCTGAGCACGACAGTGGGAAGGTAGCTTATAAACACAACACTGTAAAGTTTGTAAAAAGATTACATATTTCCATGATAATAATCATGAAAATGCCCACCTATATAAAATTGCATATCAACAAGAAAAATACTATGGGGGTGAACACTCAGGATCAGCACTGCAAAACCTTGTAAACTGACAAGAATTTGGGGAGCTCCACAGTATGGCAATTATGCCACAACTGGGAATTGTTTTGTAACTTCCTTTAAAACACCTGCTACAGGCCACCATGACAAGACGATGCCCATATGAAAATTCATCTGATGCCATTTCTTATGCTAAGAATTGTAGTCTAAATACTACAAATCCACTTCCACTGTTCTAGAAAGATTCTCTAATGCTTTTGATAAATTCCATACCTTCCAAAAATTCAAGTCCATCACATGGCATACTTCCTCCCAAAAGGGGGGGGGGGGGGGGGGGAAAAAAAAGGCCAAAAGTCCATTTGTGGAAAAACTGAGATTAAATGAAAATACCACTTATTATTCAGCAGCCACAATCCAGGTTTCAAGAAACATCTTTCAGACACTCATTACCTGATGGTTCAGAACCAAAGAATATTGACTGTATGGGTCTAAGGGTTGAATAAGACAGCTCACTCAGAAGGCAGAGACAGCAGAGGTCTGTTTCACACCATCAGCTCAAACTATAGAACAGTAAGATTTTTTTTGCAAGCCCCTATTTGTAATGTGCTGACAGGATAATGACAAAATGAAATCTTTACTAATGAAACCTAGTATCTCAGGTTCTTTAGCAGCCACCAGTAAAAACATCACTTTGAAAAATATTAGCAACAGTTTCCTAACAACACTCACCATAACTGACAGAGAGAAATTATATATCCTATTATAAGGGCTAAAATGAGTTAAGTCACTGGACTAGAAATTGGGGAGAGTCTTAAGAATTACTGATCATGACCAGATTATATAGCCAGGTATAGATTTCAAAACCAGATACATGCTCATATTCCTGAGGCTTCGAAATTTCAGAAGCTGAAAAGAGTTATGAACAAAACTGATTGGACAGAAAAATCCTAGACGAGGACATGAGAATGGAAATTTCCTCAAGAGGGCTTTTCTCTATGGTCAAGCAATTCTACAGCTACCGAAGAGGATAATTTTGGCTACGGCTCATCCCACTTGTGCAAAACCTGAGGTTTTTGAGAAAAGAAGCAAGCATAAAGAAAAAAAAAAAAAAAAAAGAAAGGAGCAGGATTGACAACGTAGAAAAGGGGAGGCTGGATCACCATCAACGTAAATCAGAATTATGGAGTGTAGAAACAGAGACATAAAACATCCACATATGACACAGCCAAAAGTATTAGCAACAAACACTACTGCAAAAACAGCAGAGGCTCATGACTAGATAGAGGTGCACAAGTGTTAAAAATTGTAAGGAAAGGTCAAAAATAGTCAATAAATACTTTCATTCTATAGTTGGAAAGATTCAAAGTGGTATAATTGTATCACATCATATTGATTTTCTTTCCAAGTCACTTGTTAAACAGATGTTCCAGATCAGATGTTAAAAAATATTGTGAGACAAACATTTTAAATCAGCATACTTGTTAAACTTATCCAAGAGTCTCAGAGCAGTCAGCCCAGCAAATCTATGACCTGTTGATGCTCTTTTGAAACTATGTATTTTAAAATCTGTATCTGTCTTTAAATGCTAGGGACTGCCACCATGCAGAGGAGTGAAAACACAGTGTCAAAGGGACAAATCAAGTTTTAAGGCAGTCTGATATGACAGAGAATTCAGACAAGATAACAAGAACCAGTGAAAGACAGATGCATTCAAATGTATTCAAACAATAATTGCATGCCTTATTTTTAAATAGTGGCAAAGATGAATCACTGAAACAAGTCATCCACAGAAGTAAATGGTAGATTTTCAGTATCTTGATAACTTAAAAAAAAAAAAAGCTTAGCCAACTAGAAGTTCAGAAAACAAACCCATCGAGACAAAAACTGATGCTGTAAAACATTTAAGGTGAAATGTCCATGTATCAAGACAGATTTGATCCCCACTCTAATGCAACACTACTTGAGGCAGTACTAAATGTAACTCAACTTAAGCAAGTACTTTTCACATACACACAGAGATTAATTAGTAGTGTGGTAATAATGTTCTTTAATAAACCTAAAATAACAATTTGCCAACCCATTAACAGAACAAAAAGCCCCTCAAATTAAATCATACAGAAGGAAAATGTTGGGTTTTTCTAACACAGGATACCATGATACAGTCTCTTTTCTGCTGCATTCAGCTCAACATCAGTGATATGTAATTTTTCCTATTACTTTTGTACTATTTCCAACCAGACTTCAGGTCATGTTATGACTCAGTGCTTTTGAGAAATCTACATTTAACCATGTACAGAGGCAAAATACATATTTCTATTCTGTTTGGTAACTCACCAACCTTTACCCAAAATATGCTAAATGTTGAACGTTTGTCTCCAAGGTCTGGATGCAGTTTGACTAACTGCTCCAGCTTGGCTCTTGGTTCTTAACTCTCAGAGTATAAATACGTCCAACCATTTCGCCTCAAATACTGCCACACACAGATTCCCATATGATTCAGAGTAATCACGCTTTTTCTGTTCAGCACCAATAAAAAGAATATGAATTGTTAATATTATTATTAATGTTACGCAATATGACAGGGATATCAAACTCTGCATCATTTTCAAGTCCTTTTTTAAAAACTATTTCATCACAGGAGCTGCAACATTGGGGAGAAAAATAAAAAAGATATTTGGATAACTAATGAAAACTTTCTTAGGTAAAACACAGACCACAGTACCAACCTATCTAATAATTTGAAATGGTAACAGCTATGCCTCTTCTTTCGGAGGTCAAAAATAGAGATTTTAAGCGTCACTAACATAACAACCAAACAAAGGCAAGCAACTCCTTCTATCATGTTTTACAGCCCTCTACCTCTGAAAGCACAACTCAGCCAAGGATCTGTGCTTTTGTAGACTACAGATTCAACTGCTTTGGGCACTTTCCAGGGCTAGCAGAAAAAGCACACAAACCGTATAGCTTATTTGCTATAGAGTGTAGATTCTAAGTCAAACAGCTGAGATAACCTACCACATTTGCACTCTACAGGCATCACTGGCTCCTGATCCAAAATGCTCTTACACACACTAATCAACAAAGCCTCAAATGGACTAGAGACTTATTATCTTAGAAACTGTCTATCCTCCACAATTCTCAGCAACAGCTGTTGTCAATTACAGCAGCATACCTAACAGTTTAAGATAAAATTCCTAAGGATGAAGCACAAAGTAAACTTTGTAAGACTTCATCAACAGAATTCCTTTCAGGGCAAAGTGTAAAACAGCTCTTTGCATAGTCCTTCCCCAATGAAAAATGAAGTTTAAACAGTAACAACAACCTGGAGACAGCAAATATGATCTCTACATTAGCATAAATCACAGGCAGGAGGAGGATTTCCACCAAATCACATTTTTCTTGCACATTAATACAAGGTGCCAAAGTCCAAAAGATGCAAGTGCAAACAAAAGAAAAAAGAATAATGCTTGAGTTAAGCCAACATCGTAACACAAAGAAGGAAAAATGGGAGAAGCATATTTTCACTTACATTTCTCAAAGGTTAAGTGCCACTCCAGGTGGCACATTATTTTAAGGAAAGCTCTGAACCATTTCTGTGTACAAGCCAGCTTCGCTAATACTGCAGCAGAAACTAAATAACTATTTGTAGCAAAGCAAGTTTGCGGCTTTCCTCAGATCGCTGGTGCTGTGAAATGAAGGCAAATATGCAAGAACCTCAGTAGTTTAATTAATCGCTAAACAATGCTACCAGCACCCACTGTTAGTTTTCATAGGAGTTTACCATATCTATAGTACCTAAATTATAAAGCCATCCTAAAATCTGAGTGGAGAAAGATGCACCACATTTCCAGTATGCACTTATTACATAAAAATAGTAATTGCTCATGATCTCATACTTTGTTATGAACTGTAACTCATTACCCAGGATCACAGCTCAGACAAGGGTAAGCTCCTGTTGTGGCTCAGCACCACAGTTACCAATTTCAAGTAAGAAAACATACGAATGCTTAAAAACTCGTCAATTTCTCTGTCATAGGCTGTGTCTAATTCTGTGTTTACCTGATAGCCTGAATGTATTACAACACAACCTTTATTTTAACAACTCTAGTAATCGCTACTACTATATATATATATATATATATACACACCCATATGACTTTCAGGGTTACAGCATTTAGGCTGTAAATGGGCCATGTGTGTCACTAAGAAAGAAATGTGAGAACTGGCAGTTCACAGTTGTGTCAACTCAGACAATATATTAAGGGTTTGGTTATTTTTTTAAAAAAGGTCTGCTTTCAAAAATATAAATATCATCTATAAACAATGTAGTTTTCTTATTGCCCAGGTTAAGATCTTACAGTATTTCAACCTGTGAGTTGCAAATGCAACAGGGGATGATGATTCAGAGAGAAGTGGGATCTAGAATTAATTTAACTGTATGGTTCATGACCCTCAAACTCTTAAAAATATTTTTAATACCAACAATCATCCCACATTGAACTGAAATACATTTTGAAAGCCTTAGCTTTCACAGAGGAGGCATTATCAGCAAATAGCTGAATTAGTGTGGGGCAAGTAACAGAACTGACAAGGAACAGTTTTAATGAAGTTTCATTGGTCTGAAAAGAGATAATTCTCTCATGTGGTGCTTTTTAACTAAGTTTCAGAGCGCCTTGTAAGGGAAGGCAAGCAGGATTACTGAGAGTAAAGCAGTACATGGATGCTGTGGAGCTGAGTGGCAGAACAGAAGAGTAATCTTGTCTCCCGAGCCCCATCCCAGTACATTCTGGAACATGATTCTTTCACATAGATACCACTTTCACGCATATATACCACTAATGCAATGTTATGCCAATATGATGGAAAAACTATTTCTTAAAAGCCAACCATAAAGCCTCCAGTACGTGTAATACCAAGGCCATGAAGGACTACTGATGGGTACGGTAGAGCAATCCAAGAGTATAAAACTCTCAAACAGTTAAAATGTGCTAACTGCAGCGGCTGCAATGAAATCCAGACTTCTACATCACTTAACTACTGTAACCTAAATTAAAACAAGTGTGACAGTTAAACATCTACCACTGACGGTAACGAACTGGATAGCTAGCACAGATCGAGCTAGATAGGTGGGAAAAGGGAGGAAGAGAGGCTCTGGGGCAGGAAAAGTGGAGGGGAACCTAGGTTATCCCAAAAATTCTTTTTCAAGGCCTGGTCGGGAAAGAAAATCATGAAGACCTTAACTTCTCTCCTCGTCCACCAGAACGACCACTACCAACTAAAAACAACAATCCAGAGGGGGAAACCTTGTGACAAACCTGCCTTCTCCTTCTCCCTCCCTGCTTTCACATCCCATAAACAAGGCTCCGGCTCGGGAGATCCCTGGCGGGAAGCGCCTTCCCTCAGCACGCCCCAGGCCGCGCTCCGGCGGGCAGCCCCGCGGGAAGGAGCGGGAAGAGGCCCATGAGCGGCGGCGGCCCTGTAGGCGCAGGCCTCACCGCCCCTGCCGGCGCCGCTGCTGCCCACTGACGGCCGGGACCGCGGGACCAGGCGCCGCCGCCGCCGGGAAAGGCCTCGGCAGGGGCCGGGGCTGGGGGCGGCGCACTTGGGCTGCAGGGCGGCCGGCGGGGAGGGAGGCAAGCGGGTTAAGGGGAGCAGATGCTCTGAGACCGGTTTTACCTGCTGCTGCTGCTGCCTGCAGTGGCATGAAGATCTGGCTCAGTCTCTGTCTCTCCCCCTCCCCGCCTGCCTCCCTCCCGCCTGCCCTCCCTGCGCGGCACGCAGACCCCAGCGCCGGCCCGGCACCCTGCGAGGGACGCGGGGCAGGGGAAGCGGTGGGGGAGGCCTGGGGAAGGGGAAGGGCTCCCCTGCCCGCACACGGGCACGCGCGATAGCACCGCCCCCTACACACACACACACCGCTCCCCCCTCACCGCTCCCAGCGCGCAGGCGCTCGTCGCGCCGTGAGGCCGCTGCGGTGCCGTCTGCCCGGACGCTGCTTGCACCCTCCGCCGCCTCTGCGGTTGGGAGAGTGTGAGCCCGGGGGAGCGCCGGGGCCGGGCGGTCGGGGCCCGGGCGAGGCGGGTACGGGCCTTCGCTAGTCGCGGGCCGTGGCGGAGCTCGGCCGCCGCTTTCTTCTCGCGAGCTCCGGCGGCCAGCAGCGAAAGGGCGCTGGGATTCCTGTGAAATAGGGAGATTTTCGCCTCTGTTCCGGGGCTTTTTACCCTCTGAGGAAGCCCGAGGCGCTTTTATTTACATAAAGCGTGCACGCCGAGTGTAGTTCCCAGTCACGCAAGGCCGGGGTGAGGAGAGAAGCAGCTTAAGATGAGGTAGTTTAACGTGAATCCACGACTCTCTTCTCTGGAAGTGACTGGCTTGGTGCAAACTGCTTGGAAAGAAACTTCCTCGTGGTAGGAGATAGGTGGTGGTACAGAAATTCACTCTGTTATATGGTGGTTGCCCCGGCCTCCCCAGCTGGAGGCCTGGGAAGGCTAGAGATGGGCACTGGCATCCTGGGCGGTTTCTCCTAAGAAAAAAAGTAAACCCTTTAAGCACATTTTTCGACAAGCAGGTAGCAGACTGCTGCAGACAAACATAAATTTGTAAGGCAGACTTGTATTGCTGCTTCCATATGAGAGCAGCCCAATCAAAATGATTGGCTTTCGTAAGTTTTGGGAAGAAATTCTTCACTGTGAAGGTTGTGAAACACTAGCACAGGTTGTCCAGAGAAGCTGTGGCTGCCGCATCCTCGGTGTTCAAGGCCAGGTTGGATGGAGATTTGCGCAACCTGGTCTAGTGGCAGGGGGTTGGAACTGGATGATCTTGAAGGTCCCTCCCAACCCAAACCATTCTAGTTACACAACCCCCAAGCATTGGACAGAGCCTTGGGTGGCATGGTTTGGTGGGAAGTGTCCCTGTCCATGGCAGGGAGGGTTGGAACTAGACGATCTTCAGGTCCTTTCCAGCCCTAACTATTCTGTGATTCTATGAAGTCTGGTAAATTTACTGGATTTCGCATTGGCCCTTTCTTCATTAAAAATCCTGAAGTAATGTGAACTGTTGCTGGGAACCTCCAGGTATTGGAGAGTTCATACTGCAAGGCATATATTTATGCAACCATTTGAAGATGAAGTGAAGGGCTATGTGTACTAGTTTGCTCTTTGTGACAACTGTATCAATTCTGATTCTGCCTGGTAATGCACTAGGGATCCAGTCTTTTCTTTGAAGACTCCAGTACAAGACAGGACAAACTGGGCACACACTCCATCATCCATACTAGCTGAAGCAGAATTATTATTTGGAAATGAGCCTAAAGCTGGCACCATTAGACTATTCCGTCATGCTTCAGGGCAACATAGGAAGAAAGATGATCAATCTAACATATACCTAGAAATCTGAATAAAACTTAGTACTGTAGTAATAATTACACGATGAATGTATTGTGTCTAATCTTTTAAGACATTTATCTGGTTCCCTGAAAGGAACTTTTTTGCTTTTGGGGCTATATCAGGGCAAGATAATCATCCCATCTATGTGGTTTTGCCATAGATACTTAGAAAGGAAGTCTTAACTCCATGCTTCTCTACAGATGTTTTTGATTCCCAGATGTTTGATTAAGAAAATAGAGACCAAAGTAGGTTCCGGCCTGCTGATGATAGTGTTTTACAGCAGTGCATTTGAATTTCTTGCTATAACAGATTGTTTAAAGTAGAAAGAGCAATTTAAAGTTAAATGTTGGTAGATTTAGAACAAAAAAAGCACAGGGCAAAGAAAAAAAATGAAGACATGAGAATTTTCTTTGTGTGTCCATATACCCGTTAATTTCAAACACATCATTTCATTTTCTGTTTGAAATCATGATTTCCTGTTTGTCTCTCCTTAGATTTATTTTGTGTTAGAGAAGATCTTGATATTAAAAAAAAAAAAAAGCCAAGCAGTCAGGCATATAATTTTTGTCTAGTAATACCATGTTTTGAATACTTCAAACAGCTCAGTGACGAAATGATAATTTCATTTAATACAGGGCACAGCACTTGATTTAGAAATCATACAGCCATCTACAGTCCGTCTGCATATATCACTTACACATGTGTATACATGGAAATGTGTATTTTCTGTTTTTTGAAATACAGTGCATTTTAGATAAGAACGCATGGAAAAGTAGCATGTGGCTAGGAGATAAGATGGCAATGTACAGAACAATTCTTTATATATATATTTTATATATATAATATAGCATGTTATGTGTTAAAGATACAGGTGTATAGGCAGGATTCAGCAAGTACAAATTTTACTGAAAGTATCAAGTTTACAAACCTGTAAAAAAAAAAAAAAAAACAAAAAAACAAAAAAACCCAGAAGTATGCACCTGCCATTGCCACATACTCCCACTGTGTTCTGAAATCAGGCAATTGTGAGTTGTCTAAATAACTACTGGAGTAATTATATGAGCATAGGATATCTAATTGTGTGTGCACTTAGGGGATGTCTTAAAAGATTTGGCCCTCTCAGTATTCTCAATATGAAAATTTTCCCATAGAAAATAAAAAGCTGGAACAAAAGCCAGCAGGAAAAACAACAGCAGAATCTGCCAGAAGTAGTTTATTCTTGTTTCATTGGCAATCAATTGTTAGGCTCATCATAACACTTAAAATGCCAATTTAAACATGAATGGAGTTTCCACCCCAAATTAAAACATTGTAAGGAGATGAACCCCTTTTAATTACACAACAATAAATGGAAAAATAAATTCCAAATATTATTATTTTCTGTATTTGCAAGATTAAGGGGAGTTAAGAACAAACTGCTTAGTCGGTTTGTGTTCAGAGTATGTCCTACTGCAGAGTCACATATAAAGGTGTGTAAGCTTTGTATAAGTGAAGAAAATAATGCTTCTTATATTGGGTGTTGGCTGAAATATTCTTGAGATTAGAAATATTTTTTAAATTCTACTTGGTTGCACTTTGGAGTTGTGAAAAATCTTGGTTTATACTTAGTTACATTGTTAGTTACATTGTACATTTAAATAATTCAGTCTCTATGTAATCAAGCTAAGTTTTATGCAAGTTCTTAACATCTGTAATGTAAGGGGTACCCATAGCAAAAACTGCATACGTTGCTTGCACACCTTTGAGGAGGGTAGAAGCCAATTTAAGGATAAGAAAACTGGAAAATACTCTTTCTGTATTCATTCCCTCAGCTCTTACCTGATAAAATATCTAGAAATGCATTCTAGTTTGCAGTCCTTTGATGGTGAAGGGGTGTGTGTGCATTCAGTTTAGTTATCAACTGTAGAGTAGAGCTATTACATGCATATGAAGTTGTTAGCAGGATTCCAGCTATTTTGGCAGAATATAGTGTAGGTTTGCCAGTTTAATAAAATATATAGTAAAAAAATTTTACTTTTTAGCTTAGTTAACTCACACGTGCCAACAAAATTTAAAAATTTCCACATATTTTTAATACATGTTTGTGTAAATTGTGAATTATGTACAAATTATTGAATGTGTCTATGTATATGATTGTGTGTGTTTACAAATACAGTTAGGTAAATCCACATACACACGCTAGCTGTATTTTAAATTGTAACAATATCTTGTTTGGATTTCATATTTGATCCATAATCCAGCAAATTTTGGAATCTCAGGAATCTAAATAAAGATCTCAGGAAAGTTTTACTTGCTAACTTGACCCTGTGAGTGAAAAGAAGCTCCACTTCTATATCAGCTGTAGTCCCATGCAGAAACTGAGAAATACCTGTAGATTATGTCTAACATTTCTAGCACCTATAATGAGAGGTATTCTATAAACACCCATTAAGGGCAAAGTTGTATTGATGTTAAATTTGAATAATTTTCTTTCAATAGCACGTGTTTGACACCATTGTCTGCTTGCAGTTTCCATCGTAAATACTCACTTAACTCTCAAGTTCCGCTTTTGTACATTATTTAAAAATATTTACCAATCATGAGGAAAAAAAAAAAAAGGCAGGTTTTGTTCTGCCCTTTTCCTTCACCATCTAAGCCTTCCTGTGCAAAAAAGTAAGAAAACGCCAAATGTTTTGCTTCTGAATTGCAATATGGTTTGGTCATAGGCTTTATCCCACTTTGTCTGACATGTCTCTTAAATAATTTTAAAATTCTTGGGTTTAGAGGGGTTTAGCTAAGATGCCAGTGAACCTGTGTGTGATAGGATTCAGTGTAATTCTGTTATTATTTACACTTCCCAAATACTTAACTAAAAATAGTATCTTCATGCAGTAGAAAACTAAACATCTCATGCTTTCTTAGTAAAATACATAGCTTGACATCCTGACAGTTATGTTCAAAATGATGAAATTCATCATGTAAGTTTGACAGAGGGGTGCTACTTGATGCATTCTGAAAACATTTTAAAATTGAGCCATTTTTACAATCAAGCAGAGTGAGCAAGAGGAACAGAAGCTGATGAAGTACTGTTGGAAAGACTGAAAAAGGACCATGTAATCCAGACTACTTCAAGTAAAATTCTTCCTCTGAAGAGTGTAAAGGAGCCAGTCTCCTGATCTTGAGATCTTGAAAGAGATGGTGCATCAGCAGAGTCACATCAGCACAATCTGATGTACCACGATGTTAGATCAGTGCCCAGAGAAATGGAGGTTAGAGCAGAACAAGGCTATACAAAGGTTTAATGCAGAAAGGCAAAATGAAAATAAACTGGATATCAGAAAAAATGCCTTCTAAGAGCATCCAAAAATGCACAGTGATTCCTGTGAATATGAGTGTCCAGGGCAACATTTTGCGCATGGTGCCTTTGGTCCCAGTTCAGGCAAAACGATCCATTGACACTTAAGTTCCATTGATTTCAGCAGAGCTTAAGTGCTTTCCTGAATCAAGGCTAATTAAGTGTGCCACATATAAATACTTGTGTGCATAAATTGTTTACAGGATTGGGGCTTTAGGGCTTGTCTAAACAGAGACACTCAGGAAAATTAATCCAAATTAACTAAAGGTATGAATTTAAAGTGGATTAGTTAAACCAGTGTGGACTGAGGTTTAATGTGGTTTAACTAATCCATTTTAAATTCACTGTTTTAATTACTTTGGATTAACTTTCCTGAGTGTCCCTGTTTAAGCAAACCCTTAGTGTATTGAATAAAGTCCCCAAATGAGTCAGAATTAAAATAGACCCCAAACTAAATAAATAGCAATTCTGCACTGGCAAGGGATGAAATCTTTAATTTTTACGATACCAGTGACTGTACCACCAACGTGCTGAGGAACAGCAGCAATGACATCAAATTGCAATCAGTGAACATGACAATGGAACTAAGCTGTGAAACTCCAAGCTGCATAGAAAAGGCTGGCCTGAGAAAAAAAATCAGAATAAAAAAGGAATTTTCAAATCAATCTTGTGTACTTCGGCAGTATTAAACTGCAATTTTAAAATAAAGATCAGATTTATTTCCACTTAAGCTGGCAAGACCAGTGGAGGCACTGTGGTTGCCAATACAGTCTGTGATGGCTAGCAAGGCAGCCAAAACTGGCAAGAGAAGTAAGATAAGCTTTATTTATGTAAATAAGAAACCATTTGTATTTAATAATAAGCTATTACTTCTGATTAGCCACTTAAATATGATATATAAATAAAGCACTCATAGACCAGTTGATATTATTATTTTGATAAATGAACATTTGTGTTCTTTTGGAAACTGCAGTCTGATTCCCAGGGTAGCATTTGCTTAGAGTTTCACTGGAAGTGGTGGGACTTCATCAGGCTTTGTATTGGGGTCCAGCACTGCAACCAGACTCTTCAGGTGCACTGAAAGTGTAACGAGGACAAAATGTGAGATTGCAAGCTAGACAAATTAACTGACTGCAGATTGATTATTATATTTTTTTTTCAGTAAATAAGTAAATAAGCAAATAATAAACCATTCATGTCTACTCAGTTTGGCATGAAATATCAGACATTCATGGCCAGACACCCAGCTGGTGTAAGTGGGCAGATGGTCCTATCTTTACTTAGAAATGATAAGTTTGGGAAAAATTTTGTTGGATTTTTTTTTTTTTTCAGTTTAAGCAAAATCTGTTCCTCTACTGAAAGTGACAATTCTTTAAATAAAAATATTGTTGAAAAAGGTTAGTCTTTTTGTATTTAAGTTGTGCAATTCTATTTTGATATTTGAAACTTGAAATGAGGCTAATACTGTCTATAGTTGCAGTGCTAAAAGAGCCTGCATCCTGACTGCTTTTCCAGCCGTGATTGGATATACAGGCATCATGCTAATGTCATAGTGGTACTTCCATAAAATAAAACCTCCCAATGACTAAAAGAGCTGTTACCTTTTATAGTAATATGTGCTTAGTGCTTGGTAACCAGTGATCCTCACTGAAAGGGTAGTTTTTAGCAATTCTCTCCCTTGCCCATTTACTTAGAAATACTGAAAACCTGT
Source organism: Ara ararauna (assembly GCA_028858755.1). Taxonomy (NCBI): domain Eukaryota; kingdom Metazoa; phylum Chordata; class Aves; order Psittaciformes; family Psittacidae; genus Ara; species Ara ararauna. The sequence goes on along the minus strand of CM054377.1, from coordinate 143,782,204 downwards.
TTGAAAGGGACCGAGGTGACGCAGTTTCAGGCTGCCCCCAGCTGTGCCTGATCCCTGCACAGCAGCCTCGCTGAGCATGGCCATCCTCTGCAGTGCAACAGCTCTTCTCTCTAGTTGCTAGCACTTGATAAAGGGAAGGGACTAAAGCTAGTTGAGTGAAGAAAGAAGCAAAGCAAGAAGATAGAAAAGGATGGCAACCACACTGAAGGCAGGACGGATGGGAGAGAATCAGGGTAGGGTGGCTGCCCATTCTCCAAACTGAGAACAGAAGAGTAAGCAAATTGAAAGTTCAAGCAACTTTACCTCAGCTTTTTTGTTCTGATGTCCATCTCCTTCAGTAGTTTTCTTCCTCTGCAGTTAGCTTTTTCCCTCAGTCTCTTTCCATATATATTTTTATGGTCTTTTTAAAAAAAAAATAACCCCAGAACTGTTGTTCTTAAACACTAATGTGCCGTGCCAATAATTATTTTATACTGCCTTTTCACTAGCCTAGAAAATAATTGATGCAGAAGATTCAGCTTACATGGATCAAAATAACTGACTGTGCGCACTGTTACTAGTGTTCAGGTGGAATATAGGTGGAAGTTAGGAGCAAGGGTACAGAAAAAAATGTAAAAGAGTGTTTATTTTCACTTTGATTTTTGTATTCCCAGTTTATTTAATAAAAAAAATCTCCATATGTGGGTGAAAAAATACACATTGGCTTTCATTTATGCTGAAAATGACTGTTTCCCTGGTAAGCAGAAAACAGTAGTTCACATCCGTGCCCTATTTTGAAGAACTCTAACTTAGTGCCTAAAGGAATTTGAGGGCAAGTGCTCCTCTTTCATTACACTGACTCCCACTTGTTTTTTACAACAGTTAAGTGCAAGCCCAACAGCAGCACAACAGCTAAGATTTTTATGGCCCTTACAAGGGAACTGACAATTTTAAATTCGTGAAATATCATACACTGAGTAGTGCCAGTTGTTTATGGCACTCTTTCTCCATCTTGCAGCATTAAAAATGTGGTTTGAATTTTCTTTTTTCCTGATGCAGTATTTGTGTGGGCCAGACAACAGCGGAGTAATTGGCCTCTGGCTCTGCAAAATGTACACAGGATCCTCTCTGCTCTAGCACAGTCTTTTCTTCTCTGGTGATCTGATGTAGCAGCATGCCTCTTCACCAGAAAGGTGTCCTAGAAAAATAAGGAAACTCCCTCTCTAAGGTGTTTTCAAAATAATATTACTTCTTATTGCTACAATTCTCATTCAAGGATTTCACAAAAGCTTTAAATGTGTCGATGAATACCCATATTAGCCCTAACAAATATTTGTCAGTCATAAAGTATGGGAAGGATGAATTTAGGAGTTCACAGCCACAAAGTCAATCAAAACCAAAGAATGCTTCTGCTGAATTTATCATATCCGTTAACCTCATTATGATAGTGATTGTCTTGGGTACATTTTAGTGTAATAACCGGTGAGTGATTGGGAAGGAATGAAGCAACTGTTTCCTCTAGAACACTATGCAGTGCTGCCAGGGGAAGATAATCTTATTTCTGTTACCTCTGTAATTCTTCTTTCCCCTGTGAGTGAACCAAGGCAACTGGCCCTATTCCTCCCTGAATAAACTTTTGGTTTTTATCTGCTGAGTGGGCCAGCATAAAACAATGGAAAAAAAGAATCACTTTGCCAGTGTGAAAACTAAGGACAACTGCCATTGTTCGTCTCTATACTTCTGTCCTTTTGGAACAGCTGTTCATTTTTTCTCTTGGTATCAGGTGGGGATATAAGTAATATATTGGTAAGTTCATGTGGGAAACTGCAGAGAAAATCTAAGGGCATATATATACACGTAGCAGGGCAGGACATAAGGAATAAACTAGATAACATAAAGTCATTAGGCTTTTTTGACTTGGCTATGAATTCTAACAATTCCAAAGTAGTGTAAGTTGCTTGTTACAAGAAGGAGGCTGGAGCTGGGGACAAGGGGATGGCAGTTAATGTTGTATGCTTTGACTTCAGCAAAGCCTTTGGTACAGACTGCTGTAATCTTCTTACCACTGGACCACTTATTTACATTTTTTTTTCAGCACTTGTGATACTGCATCTGGAGTAGTGTTTCTAGTTTGGGGCTCTCTGGTAGAGAAAGGGTGTTGACATGCTGGAGGCTGTCCAGTGGATGCCACCATGCTGGTCAGGGGGCTGGAGAACTTAATGGATTAAGAGAGGCTGAGAGAGATGGTCCTGTTCAGCCTTAAAAGAGAAGGGGAGACCTTATTTCTGTCTGTAATGACCTGATCAGAGGATACAGAGAAGACAGAAACGAGCTCCACTTGGAATTTCACAAAAATAGGAAGGAAGGCAACAGAGGCAAGTTCGAGTATGGGAAATTCTCATCAGATATTAAGATTTTTTTTTTTTTACTCTTACATTTTTCAAATTCTGGAAGAGGTTGCACAAAGAGGATCTCCATTCTTTGAGGTATTCAAGACTGAGCTGGACATGGCCATGAGCAACTTGATCTAATTAGACCTATTTGAGTAGGTGGCTGGACAAGACAACTCCCAGAGGTCCCTCCCAACTGAAGTTATTCTGTGATTTGTTGCCTTTCTTTACCAAAAATAATAAAAGTTCAATTTGTTATAAAAGCACAAAAAACATAAGTCTTTTTTTTACTTTGCTATTCCTTTCTGAAATGCACTAATTCATTGAAACCATTGAAAATAAAAGTATTCCTGATATCACAAGAAGTCAAACTACTAAACATTTTTTAAATGTCTCTCAATAGGAAAAGTTTTACAGTGCCCTTTTTTAAACACTGACTTCAAACCATGATTTGTGCATTGAGTTTTGTTAGCAGTCAGTAAGCAAATTTGAAGGCCTGATCCTGCATTCCTGCCACCATGCTGGATGTGGCAGAAATAAAACAGCACACTGGAAATTAGATTAAAGGCCAAGTCTGCAACTGTTATTGAAATCCAATAACTCAAACTGTAGTCTTACCAGCAGTTAATAGTCCCCATGGTGCTAAATAATCATAAAGCTTGAGAGTATCTACTATTGTTCCAGCGCACCAGCAAGATGAAAGCATCCCTGCCCCAAGAGTTGTAAACCAAAAGCCATTCTTCCATCAAAGGGCAAGTTTTCTTGAGGGGGGACTGATACTTATGTAAAGAATTGGTAATGTCTTCTGTGACCTTTTGTAATTCCTTCCTCTACCTTTACCAAGTCTACACAAAAACCTTGGAAAGGACAATCAGTTTCTTTTTGATAAAATGCAATTCTCAAACTGTAACATTAGCAGCTGAAGTCAGGTAGTTCAAAGACACCACACAAAGGACTTCTTTTTAGCTAGTGTAAATATACGCCTTTTAGTTGTGATCCATCTCCAGACAATGTGTGTTGCTATCCTAATCTTGAACACTATTGCTTTCAACTTCCCCAGGCACAGTTTTTCATGTTACTTCAAAGGAAAATGAGAACAAGAGAAAGAAGGTTTTAAGCTTGATAGAATGTGCTTGATTCTCCTTTACTATCAATTTCATTCTGAGGAGAAGAGCGTGGGTCAGTTTTAGCGACTTGTGTATAACTCCAAGAGTCATAAAGAGACCAAGTGTCCTGTTCTTATCATAAATCTTTATACAGGATGAAACAAAACTTCTTCAAGTAACATCAGTGAAAGGTAGGTGAGTTAAAACGAAGGCACTTGAACATCCATGTTCAAGCATTGTCACTGTGTTCCTGAATAGCAAATGCTAAATTGGAAGAACTTCTTCACCAGATCTGTTCTTTTTAGCCAAACAGTGCAAGTGGGAACAATATGAAAAGTGAGCAAATTCAGTTAGTCTTTCTTGGGCTGTCAGACTTCTCAGTCAGACTTATCAGTAAGGAAGACATGAATAAAACTGAATCTTCACTTACTGAGGTCTCTGTAGGCTACTGTTTGGCTATTCAGTTCTGCCAGAGGTGATTTTACTCACGAATAAGAGCAAATTCTTTGGGAGATGATATCACATTAATTAATTTTTCTTTGAAACAAATGTTGATTTTGAAAACTTAATTCAGTGAGAGCTTTCACTCTGAAGAGCTGCCTGTTTAAGACGTTTCAAACAAATCTATACAGTCCTGCCAATCATGCTGCTTATACAGTCTTTCAGTAGCTACTACAGCTACCAGTTAGGGAAGAAGAAAATATTTCGAGCACAGCTAGTAGTAATGTTAAATACCTTGTTCGTGTTTTGTGGTGGGAGTCTCTCTTAATGTAACCTGTCTGATCGCCATGAATATTTTCTCACTACCTTGCTTTTTCTGCTAACTAAACATTTTGGTATTGTCAGAAGTGAGAAAAAAGAGGGTGACAGCTGAACAATCACAAAGACCTTTTCTCTTGTTTCAAAATAGGAATGATTTCAGTAATATTACAGGGACTATCTAGCTCCATTCAAAAAAAAAAAAAAAGTAAAAGACATGAAGAGGCCGAGTGCTTTAAAAATAGCATTAAAAAAGTGCGATGGACAGCCGTCTCTGCCTGGTGCCACTGAGGTCTGGCTGTTCCCAGCGTCTTTTGGACCATAGCCAACCTCTTTATTCCAATGCTAAGGAAAAGATAGAAAAGACTCAAGTTTTTAAATTTTCAGTCCCAAAATTTGGCTATCATCTTCAGAAGTTTCAGATTTATGTAGTCTCATAATGTGCCCTGGAGAGATCACATACCTAATTCTTCTTGTTCATTATCATCCCTTGTTTTGTATAAATTGCTGTTATGTTGAGATTTCTGTTTCTCTTTTATTAAGGCAGTTAACCATTTACCAGTTTTATATGAATTACCATAGAAAAATTTATTTGCTCTATAAAAATAATTGGCTTCTTTAACAGCAATATTATTCAATAGTGCCTTAATCTGTAGCAATTCTACATAAGCTTTTTACTGTGGGATTTTTGATGTTCTAATTTTTTATTGTTAGCTTTGCTAATAGCTCAAATTTTTCTTGCCTTTGGCATTTCCTAATTTCATGACATACACCTAAAATCCGGCTTCTAAAAGTCACTTTGAAAACCTTCAGTACATTATAAGAAGCAGAGGCCAAATTAAAATTTATATATTCCTTGATTTTCATTTTAATGGCTATTAGAAATTCTTTATTCTTAAGTAATAGAGTATTGAATCTCCAATGCAAACCATTTTTATTCTCCTCCCTTCGAATTATCTCTATTATTTCACTGCTATATGATCAGATAAAAGTAGTCCATGCACTTTAATTCTCAGTTTACTCCCAAACAGGTTTTTGTCTTTGCAAAAAAATGCCTTGTCTCAGACACAGAAAAGGCGTCTGAACTTACTTCATTTATGTCAGTGAGCTACTCACAGGTTTAGAAAATAAAGCTGCTTATCTTCATGTTTGTAAATTTGAGTCTTACGATCATTTATTTCCTTTATATTTTGAACTACAAAGCCTCCACCTTATATTCAACTTTCAGCTGAACTTAAGTAATTTTATTGCAGATTTTCTATTGCATGTGCGTAGGACAAACTGACGGGAAGATTCTGCCACTTTTTTTTATATTGAAATGTGAGCAACAGAGCTCCTCTAGATGTAAAGCATTTTTGAATGTACACCGTAGTCATACAGCCTGGTCTCATGATGACAGTAAGTCCTTCAGATAGTCAGAGTTCTTCACTGTATCTCCAAATGAAGGACCTTGATAATGGAATTTACTCTCTGCTTTTAAAAGAAATTTAGTACCACCGGGTTTATATATATTTTAAAGAGATGAAATCAGAATCCACCCCACTGTTGTATAGAATAGATTTATGCAATGAGTGCAACTTATAATCAGTTGTAAATGAGTAAGATACTTTTCTCTCTGTATAGAGCTCCTTTGTGAAATTTAGCTAAGGTAAAATGTTAAACTGTATTGTATTTTTCTCATTTCATTTGGTATTTTTACCAAACAATTTTGCTGTTTGAATTATTAGTATTGTCACTTTGTTTTCTTATTCTTTTGATGGTGCAATTAGGTTTGTAATAAGTATTCAGATTATTATAAATATCAAAGCAGTGTGAGATGAATGTGGACAAATAAGCTCTATATGATAAAAATGTAACCACTTCTAGGAATAAAGCATATTTCATTTCAAAGGCTGCTTAGTAATATAGAACTTGGTCATTCTGATTTAAGTTTCACATTTAAAGGTAGACTAACAGAGCGTTTATTTTAATCAGCTTGTCCTTTGGTGGAAAAACAAACATCAGTTAAAAGGCTATCAGTCTGACAAAATTACTTAAATGTTAATTTGAAAAAAAAAAAAAAGGCACTTCTTTCACTGTCATGGGTTTAATTGAACTGATGTTTCACAAAGCAACTGTAAAAGACACTTTCCCAGTATGTTTCAAGATCTTTTTTTGTCTTCTGGGGTTTTGTTTGTTTGTGCTTTCTGTGGTTTTGGTTTTTTGGGTTGGTTTTTCTTTTTCCCTTTTTTTGTATTTTTCTTGCTGTGGGGGTTATTGCCTGGTGTCTTTTTGCTTACGGGACAACAGTTATAACAATATGACAAAGATATTTTTTACATAGCTGCCTGTTTTTTGGGGCCTGCTTTAAAACTTCTGTGATAAATCCTGAACTGGCATAAATCTCTACAGATAGGTTTCTTGGCTTAAGTATTTATACCAATTTACAGTTGGCACCTTTGGCTGTATGGTCCATGAAAAATTGTTGTTCCCTGTTAGAGTCATCCTCCCCTTCCCAGTAGCCATCATTGATCAAGAAGGGAGGAAGCCATTATACTTATATCGGCTGTGGTGGTGCAGAGCTGTGTAGGGCTGCTTTGTGACCTGGTAATGCTTGTAACCCTTTTGTGCTTTGTACACTATTTAAGACTCCTGTCTCAGGAGTTTTCATCGAGACTATAATATGTATATGAATTTAGAAAATGCAGGCACATAGTAATGAGTTAAAGGAAACTAAACTCTGCACAAGTTAATAAACCGCTATCAGCTTCTGCAGTTGTATTACTCAGACGTATTATTACATGCTGCCTAAGAGCAGGAACGCTTTATGTTGGAAGGAGTCAAAATAAGATGGAGTACAAAAATATGAGATAAAGAAAATTACCATGAAATGACTATCAGGTTCTTGGACCGGTTGAGTGGCAGCATGTGCAGGTTTCTGCATGTTTGTTTGTTTTGGACAAAGTCACATTAGAGGAATGAAAAGTATCTTTCTGACTTTGGTGGTATCTGGATCATGTCCTCTATGAGGAAAGCTAGGTAGAGCCTCTTGTAAAAAAGTTTTTAAAGCCATGGCTCTTTTGTCTTTTGCCTGGAATCAGTGTAAAGTAATAATACGCATAAAAGATAAAGTGACTGAACAGTGGCAGCAGTGGCAATAAAATGTTATTACTGCACCTGAAAGCACCCATTTGTGATAGTAGTGTAGGGTGACTACCCTTTAGTGAGCATGGCATATATAGGATAGATTGTTCCAAACTTAAAAGTACATTTATTTGAGCTTGTCTCTTTGTGACTAGGTACTATTCCGTATTCTGTCTTGAGCTGTTAAGGGCTGGTGCGCTGAGTCTCTGATTTATTGTTCTCATAATCGGTAATATGTCTCATATGTGTATGCTTTCTTTTTCTTAGCTGTTGTCTCTGATGGTCATATTAAAAAAATCTTTTCATGGTTTTGTGGCTTGTACAGCCAGTCTGCATTTTTACTTTTTTATATTCAAAATGTTTCCCCCGCAAATTGTTCAAAACTTGAGATTAAACTACATGAGAGGTGGAATGACACCTAAAAATTATAACATACATTGGAATACCTTGAGTTCAGCAAGTGGAGAGAGAAAGGGGGAAACCTGATTTACTGGTGTGGATCTCCCAAGCTTGTTGAAGGCCACTACAGTCAATGTTTACTCCAGCTGCCTGTGAGCCATACCTCTGCAACCAGGATCTCTTTACCCATTTTACCATTAATATGACTTGTTTTCAGTTGTGTGTGTTGACAATGCGTGAGTAGTATCTGCTGCCTCATTTGCTTAGCATAACAAGTTCCTTATTCTACATCCAATTGCTATTTTGTGGTCATCACATAGGGTTAACTGGGTGATGTACAGCACTGAGCCACACACTGCCTATTTTAAGGCTTCTTGAGTTGTTAGCAAGAGTTTTCCCACTCTTAGATGCAGCTTGGTAAAACAGCAAGTCTGCTGAACAGAGTCTGTCCCCTCACAAAATATATGTCCTATGCAATTGTCTGCACAGTAGGTGTCCAGAAGATAGAAGTTCAGATTCTTCTACAGTACGGAGGTAACTGCTACTCTTTCATTACTCAAGCTTCCTCACTCACTGCAACACCAGCTGATTTTTGTTTGCAGAAGAAACTCACTTAAGGGAGATGGAGATATTGGGTGCCTTTTGTGCTGCTCTATTTGAGAAGAGATTTTTGGTGCATCTTTTCATTCTCTTCCTTTTTACACTACGGGGGACGATATGGCTCAGTGTGTTCATTGCCTGCCTGACTTCCCTCTGTTCTATGCACTGTGGTGTGTAATTAACAAGCAACATGCCTTTTATACAAAGGAAAAGCAATAGGTGGACTACATGGCAATTTTCTAGTATGCAACTGTGTTTCCAGAGCTGTGCACATTGCTGCTGACACCTTTACAAATATAATAGTATGAATTTAACACACCAACAGCAATGCAAGGAAAAGGCAAAACCATGCTGGCTTCTTCAGTGCTAGAAAAGCAACAAATTAAAATGTTTGGCAAATGTGATAAAACTCATAGGGAAAAGACTTGTACTTCCAAGTTTCTCAGGGTACATCAAGCAATAAAGATTTAGAATTTATTACAGCTTTGTGTTCTCATTGTTATCTTTATCCCTCTGTCTCCTTCCCCACCTAACTCCATTAAGCTTGCTTATAAAGTTATCAATAAAAAGAACTCCATGTACAAAGAAGGAATGCTAACAGACTGTTCCTTTTGTCTCCAAAACATGGGGCATAATTGCATCAAGTTACTGTGAACTTCAAATAATTTGCTGAAAATGTTTCTGTGAGAATGGTCAAGTTATTATAAGCTCTAGTGTTTAAAAGGCAAAGTTGAAATCCTCTGAGTAGGTATATAAATTCAAGTGTTATGAATAATGATTTTACTAATTATGAAAATGAACAAATACGTGGAAAGCATCAGGTAGCAAGCATTACAAGTTTCCATGCTTGGCAGTATGGAACCATACTTTTGCTTAACCTTGCTGTAACAAAGGTAGCAGAGTTTCTGCCCATTTTTAAACAGGGCAAAATACCCCCTAGAAATGAAGGATTGGACCAATCCATTTATTTGTATCATGGGATCAGTGAGCTAGGAAACCTTCTTCCCTGCCAACTAGATGGCATTGGTGCAACTGTATGTAGATAACAGAGAAGAATCCCCAAAAGATATGGCAAGTAAGCCATAATAGATTCATAGCTTTTTATTTACTCATACGAGTAGTTTGACTGATTACTTGCATGAGGGAAATGGCCTGGGTTTGGCCCAATTAGGGCACGTTGTTTCTTAAAATTCCAACAATAACGTTCCTACACATTATTTTACAGAGCTCTTGCCTGGGGGCCCAATCTTGTCATCCTTCCACACACAGCATTTCTATAGAAGTCGGGATCAAGAAAATTATAAACCATACAGCATAAAAAGACATGCTTGGTTTATTTGGCACTGGAAAGCTCTACATGCAGGCCTTCGGGTGCCATTCTGCAATTTTGACTGAGGCAAAATGGGCAACAGGGGAAGGTTAATGTATGAGTATAATCAAAATTATAATAAAGAGTATGTAATTCTGGTTGGAGTCAACCAGCATTGACCTGTAAGTATTGGAATGCACCCCTGAAATGAAACTGTTCTTTGAAGATTAATGCTGATTCTTTTCTCATGACCTCATCCTCACCTCTTCCAGGCTGGCCAAGCAGCGTGGATGGCCAAGTAGAAGTGGATGCTTACAATCAACAGCATTTTGCAAGAAAGAAGTGTGGTAGTGGTTCTTTCATAAATGCCACCAGCCATGGTTTCTCACACTTCTGTTACCTTTGAGTTGCACTTTCGGAATATGCCTCAGATAAAACTGCCCTGGAAACCTTTGTCTTGCCTGTGACTAGATGCTGTGTCTGCTTTGCAGGACACAATGTTATGCTTAGTGCCAGGACCTGTTATCAGATATCTAGAGGAAGAAGAGGTTGGTCTTGACCTACAAGCCATAAATGATTCTGAATTATCTGAGAAATTCTGTTTTCTTACTTGAGCTTGTCTGATATGCTCATGTGTGCCATGAACATACTTGCAGGGATGTATCATTTCAGAATTTGTCAGGATCAAATGCAACATGGTTATTTCTTCCACTCTTTTCTTGGAGTGTCAGTATGTGGCCTGAGAAGAAGGACAGATGAAACTGAAGCATGAGAAATTACATCATAACACTTCTAACTTATTTTTGAGAGGACCAAGAAAACTCAAGGCATATAAATATACAAAAACACCTCACAAGTGTCTAAATAGTCAGTTTGAGTTTTCCAATTCTCTGAGTGGTTAGAAGTTCATAAAATTCCTTTTTAGTTTCATTCTCATTATCTCTTCTATTTTAGTTTTATTCTACATGTTAAGAAAAAATGTATGGCAAACAATGCCTTGAGCATTGCAGCACGGTTAGGAACCAGGTTTCTAAATGCCCCAGTTAATATAATGTATAATGTTTCATTCATCAGCAACTCATCTGATTGAAATAATTTGACTGGAATTAAACTATTGCTACTAAAATTTATGTAAAACTAATGAAAAATTTATTGGTTTATGAAATCCTTGCTTTTATCCAGGACTAACAATTCCTATGCAATGCTAGTGATCCTCCCACAAATAGTTGAGAGGAAATAAAATATAAAGGAGTTCATCAGTTCATATTCCCTGAGATCCTCACAGTTACTCTTCTTTGTGATCCAGTCTTTTAACTTTTTCATTACTTTAATCTTAAAAAAATAGATTTTTAATTAAATTCAGAGCTATTATTCCCCTTTAGGGGAGGTGGGAAAAACAAATGCAACTCTGCTGCAGGACCTCTGAGCATAACACTTTCCCTCTCTTTACAGTTCATTTTGGCATTTTTATATATCTTCTGCTAATAAAATGTAATGATTTTCATCTTTTACTTTGACATCTGAGTCTGTATCTTTTATCTGTTGTTTACAGTGTTTCAGCCCATAAATAAATCATATGACAAAATAAATTACTTAATCTTGTGTTTTATTTGGAAACACATTAAAGCCTAGCTTTGGTGGGAAAAAATCACTTTACACCTTACAATTGCTTATATACTTTTATGACTTTTGTGTCACGTATCAAGGTGTCATATCAATACCAATTGTTCACAAGAGCCACATTTTAAAGCTTTCAAGTTTTCTGATAGAGTTTGATAGGAATACTTTGAAATGAAAGTACATCTGTCTTTGGCAAAAGGCATTTTCAGTTCTGAGTGATTTTATATATATATATATATGAAGTTATAGTGTATTACAAAAGTGATATTAATCCCCAGAACTTTCTTCAAATCAGTATACATGTGATTATAATGAAGTCCGTTTATCCAGCCCCCAGTGTCCAGGGCTGCTTGTTGTCAGTATCTGGTTTTTTTATCCACTATGATTATATATATATATATATATTTACTTATTCTGCATATTTCCAAAATTGTTCTTTTGTATTTTTGTCATCTGTGTAACTCATAAAATAAATAGCAGTGCACCAAATTTCTGTCTGTATTTTTAATCTCAATTTCTTTTAGACACATTTCTCTTCAGCACTGAGGAATAAATGATACTTTCTCCACTGTTGTTAAAAGAAAAAAGTCTACAACCTCAGTGCATTTATTAAGCTTTTACCTGGTCAAAGAAAATTAAATCAAATTGCAAATAGTTGCTTGCATACCTCTTCTGGAAGCTTCCTTCCTTCACAAATGCCTCCCACAAAACTATCTTTCACACAGAGAGTGTGCCCTCTTTTCTTAGGTTAATTGCTGAAATATGACGTGGTTTGGTTTCATTCTTAGTAATTTCCAGGTTCTATTCCAGGACATTTGGGACAGAGCCCAAGAGCTTAGCATGTTTTCCTTTTTTCATGGTAAAATTGTGCAAATATGCATTAGAGTGTGAAAACAAACAGTCTAATACATTTTTGCAAAGCTCTTTATGTTTACTGTTTATTGCAGATACCAGATCCTAATTAAAATGCGCTAACAAAAGCCAAGATACAAAGAACAAAGATATAACGAAGCCTCATCTTTTAAAAATATTTGTGATTAATCCAAGAGGACATTGTGTCATACGTCATTATTATAAAATTCAAGTAAGTTAACTCCATCTTTGGAGAGGATATCGTGCCAAACTCTGTATCCAATCCATAGAAAAATAATCATATCATGGTCATGTTTTCTAAGGAATAATCTTCTTTTCAGATCCTATAATGGCATCCAGCTACAACCTCTCATTTATGGTTCCTTGAGCTTCTCAGTGAAAACTTCTTGAATAGGTTTTTAGACATCTTGAAATGCTTCCTCTTACTGACATTTGCCTGTAAATAGATCTCTGTCATTATTAAAAAGGGATGATTTGAATTTGATCCCAGAAGACATACTTAAACAAGAAATTAACTTAATATGCTTGTTATTCTAACTGTTTGGAAACAAGTTACTGCGTGATTTAAAAAAAATCCTCTGTTCAAGCAAAGATCAAGCCTTTAGAGATCACATTTTGTATTCACTTTGGGTGACCGTACTTGTGGTGTAGCAACTGATGCCTACAACAAGGTAGAATTGCTGTGGTCCTGTTACGCTTTGGAACTGGAGATTAGAGAACTGATGCAAAGCAATTCTGTTTTCCTGTACACTGTGGTACCCGGCTTCACAAAGCATAGGAACTGGGAATGTGCATGGATTAGGTGTATTAACAAACAGTAACTGATCAGTCTGTTCACGAACTGTGAATTTACTGACCAGAAATTAAAGTGGATGTCAGCCATGCAACAGTCTGCAGTGGTGTCATAGCATTTGAACAACTGTTTACTGAATAGCTGGCTCCTTCCTCTCCCCTTAGTATTCATGTTACTTCTTCCCATGTAAGTTAAGCACTAAGGCTTTGGGAAAGAGATTTGTCTTCTACATATGCCAGGCGATGAATGCCTGTAAGGGGTAATCAGCTGAGCACACGCTGAAAGATTCCCCTTCATCTGGTGGAAGGCAGAGGGCAGTGCTGGTAGTGAAAGATACTTCCCTGTGTTAAGAAGGAAATGTTATGCCACTGGCTCGTATTTCTGTGAAACAGAGCAAAGGGGCAGAGGTCAGCACTGGAAAATAAGCTTTGTAGGAAAGACTTGATTCATTACTGGTGAATCGGAAGCGAACACGGGAATGCTCTACGGAGATCCATTTGTGCTTGGTTAGGCTGGCTGCCCAGTCACTGTCCGAGTGCTTTCATTTGAGTTTCTCTTTCTTCAGAAAATTCAGACATTACTGGGACTTCATTCTGCTGCTCAGGATAACATAGTTCACACTGGAAGGTCTTCTGCATCTTCTGTGTGTCTGGATGCTGCAGTTTCCTCAGATTTTACACTTACTACTTTTCATTCAAAGACTTAAGTAAAACATTTTCAACACACTGTTTTCAAAACATCTTGGGCACTCTTGTTCTTTCCCATCCATGTATCAAATTCTTCTGTTACATGAGATTGTTCCTTTCATAGAGCAGCTGGTATCAATTAACACTAAGTTATATCGGAATCCTGAATAAGTTGTACCACAAACTCTGCCTGGTTTCTGTTTAGATTGTTTCATAAATTAGAATATGCTCAACTTCCTGAAAATAAGAATCTAACCTAAGTAGACACATCTTCCCTCCTTGTTTTGATTTGTTGTAGTAAGTAGCTAATAACCCATTATTTTGTTGCATAAAGTACATATTCAAAGAAACTTAGTTTGTGTTTCTATTGTTTCCATAATCTCAGTTAAACAAGTGCAAACGCTTTCAGGTGTTGCATGGAGAGGGCTATTTGGAAAGACGAATGGCATCCATTTTCTCCAGGTTCCCTTCAGAGACCACAAAGTGAGACAGGCTCTCTGGGGTCAGGGAACTGCTGAATTAACTCTCTAGGGAAGTGTTTTTCTAGCCATTAACTACAAAGGCAGTTTAGGGAAATTTGACTGGGTTAAAATAAGCCCTTGAGAATGCTTCTCTTGGTTATATCGGTATAAAGGAAAAGTGACTTGTTCTTCAGTTAAGAAACATGGAATAACTACTTTTGAATGAAACTGAATATTTTCTAATGTAAAATTAATTTTCTGAAAGGGGGAGTGTGTACAAGAAGTATTCGCTCGTGGGTTGACTGGCAGACTAGGATGAAGCTCCTCAATTAAAATTGTGGATAGGTTAAAAAGGTATTTAGGAAATTAAACATGTTTTCAGCTTCACTTTGGCAGTACTGTAACATCCTTGTGATCCAGTCAGCTCCTCATCAGCCAGAGCAGCTCCATGCACCCTGCTACTGAGAACGGTTGAGGTTGTGCTCTTTTATTTGAACTAGAATCCCTCTAATCAAGGTTCAAACTAGTATTGTCATTAGTGTATCTATCCCAGAGTCATAGATCAGCAGTCTGAGCCTGTCCCTGGCCTTGCAGAAGACATTTACCCTCTTAATGTAGTGTGATTTGTCAAATAAACTCCATATGGTGTCTTCCTGTAATGGGGGTGTAACATATTCTTTTCCTACTCCGGATGCATCAAATGTTTTAATTCTTTAGGTTTTAATTCTTTATTGCTCATCAGGTGTAACTGAATATACAGTACGAAAAAGGAGAGATTCATTTTTTCTCTGTGCAGGAAAGCCTCAGATATGATTATTTTTTCTGCTTTCTTTCTTCTCTCTCAAAACTTTTGGAAGAAAGTAAAAAAGATATGGAACATGCATATTTTTTCCCCCTTGATGGAAATTGTTGGGTAAAAAAGGAGTGAGGGCATTGAAATTCCACGATAGATGCGAAGAGTTCATACCTCCTCCTTCTCACTTTCTCTTCCCACTTCCCATTTTACAGGTACACTTTGGACCTGTGGAATTAACACTTTTATTTTTTGCTACTGAACATTGTCTTCTTTCTGAACTTGGTGGCTACTCACCCGAAGTGTGGACACAAATGGGAGGCTGCTATTCAACACAGTATGTAACTATGCCACAGCGGGAGAGCTGTATTGTTATACCTGAAATGCAGGCTAGCATTCGATTGGTGGCATTTGGCATGTGAAAAGCCACACTCTACTCTGCTAATGGCTCCTGAAAACAACTGTTATTTAGCAAAACGAGTAAGTACAATGGATGCTACTCTTGTGGTATGAAACACTGAGCAACAAATTCCATCAGAAGAAGTCAGCACCTTGTAAGACTGTAAAACCCTGGTGGGAGCTTGGCATTCAAATGCCATTGGATAGTCTGTTGAAGGGAACACACTAACAGTTTAATTTGGACCTGATAAAATCTTACAAGGTTTTTGGGTTTGCCTTCTCTTGTATGTGCCCTTTTTGATCTTGCTAATAAAAATAAAAAAAGAAAACTGTAAAGAGAAAAGTACCTTACAAAAGTACGTGCTTGGACTGTCTCAGGCACAATTAAGCTAGAACACGCCAGTCTTAACCTGCTGAGCTGTGTGTGGGTGTAACAGCATGAACAGAATTTGACACTCTCTACTGCCCGATACCACTGAAATATCTATGCAGAGTGATAAGCAGATAACAGATTGTCAGCCTTTTAGCTGAATTTCCTATTTTCGTTGGTGTAAATCAGACTCTTGCTTTTTCCCCCCCTTCTTGTTCTTCACCCTTTCCCTCTCCTTTGAGATATCCTGAATCCTTGCTGGAACTCTGCCAAGTCCTTCACAGCCTGTGTCATTCATCTCTTTACATCCTTTCATTTCTTAGGCTTTGTCTCATGCCACCCTTCTAACCAGAGTTCCAACTTCTTCTCTGTGTACAGGCGTCACTGAGGGCATACTTTCCTTCCTTCTTTCAGCTTTCCTGGGAGCTCAACACATTGCCTCAGTGACACTTGCATCCTATGTTAGGCTGGGAAATGAGACTCCAGATTGAGACCACCCCCATGTCAGGTGCCCAGCTAATGCTTTGCATAATGCATGCCGTGTTCGCTTGCAGTATCCTGATGGAGAGATAAGTAGCCTTCAAAAATACTCAGGAGATTTCATAGGGGCATTGCCTAAAACATATGGGCCTTACTTTAGGGCCAGCCAAGAAGGCCACATGATTACTAATTTGTTTATGTACCTATTGTTATTATTATTTTATTATCTATTAGTATCTATTCACATTTTTTTGTCTCATTGGACAAATGAAGCCTTATGAAGAGACACAAAAAAGTAATGAAAAGGACTAAATTCTCCCTTTGTATACCTATATAGGAGCCCTGGAAGCTGGCTACATTGAGGATTGTATATACACGTTCTAGAACAGAATTTAGCCCACTTAATTCTGGGATGATGATTTGCAACTTTAACCAATTTGAAAGCAGCAAAATTTGAAAAGTATGCTAAGGGCCAGATAAACTTCTCCATTTCCAAAAAGGGACAAATAAGAAGGAATGTTCCTTCCCTAATGCATAATTTCTCCTTTTCTAGTGTAAAATATAGTAAATTACTCCAAACACAAACTAATCATCAAGAAGGCAACAATACTGTTAATGGTTTAAGCATAGTACTCAGGCTGAGTTTGCTCTGCCTCATGGAAATATCAAAGCCATTTTGATTATGCTCAGAGGTTTAATATAGCTATTAGAACAACAGCTACTCTATTGGTGTTACACCATTACATTTGTTAAGTTGATTCAGCACTAGAACTATGACTTTTATTCTTTCAGTTGTGTTTATGAATGTTTTTGTTTAAGTTTGAGTAATTGAAGTCTTGTGGGAAGTAAAGTCATTGTTCATCTGCTTATTTCGATCTGTGCTGGGAAAGCCAATTTTCTCTTGTTAAATTATGTTTCTAATGTTCAACAGGGATACTTGCTGTCATGCCTTGCTCTCTTTGAAATGCGTTATAGCTGACTCTCCAAACTGTCTTATTATCCCCTGATGTTTCAGCAGCAAGGTGATCAATTTAGATTGGTCTTACCCCACTTTGGACATCTCAAATCCTTAAACTGAGATCATCTGAGAGGGACGTAAAACTGATATTCTGTAATGTGGGTAATACAGAGCTATTATCTAAGCACAAGAATGAGAATGGGGCAGATTTTTGTGTTCTTTCTTAGTGAAGCTACAACCCCATATCCATATCCCCACTTCCTTTGGTACAACATTTTCCACAGCTGTGTTGCTCGTGGCTCTTTAAATGCCGTTACAGACAAAGCAAACCCTTTCACCATAATGGTGAGAAGAGCAAATCTTGACCTGAATATTTTGTTAGAATTAATGACGTTTTTCTTGCTTGCTGTGTCAAAAAAAAAAAAAAAAAAAAAGAAAGCCATCCTGCCGCCCAGACCACGCTTTCTTTGGCAGAACATTGCAGCTCACAGTACTTGGGAACTGCTGGTGAGAGCGTTTTTGAGACTCTAATCACTCTTCTTTACTGCCTAATTGAGGCCAGAATCTTTTGGAAACACTTTATCAACTATCATATAAATTCAACCACCTAAAAAATAGGCAGAGACAATGTAATTGTACAGTATCATACCATAAACCAATAAGATATTTTTATCTCATGAACAGAGGACATATCTTTGGTCCAGGCTGAATGAAAGAAAAAAGCAGCCTTAATGAATGAAAAAAAAAAGCTAATCTAAGTCCCTCTGAAGTTGATGAATAGCTCTGTATCAGGCTTCTGTTGCATGGAATAAAAACCTGTCTTTCTTACTGTTTGACTGCGGAAAATATTTTGTGTATTTTGAAAAAGGTGGATTATTGAGTTTTGTGGTTGCTTTGGAGCTGACCCTGAGTGTTAATAAGACTTATTTCAGAACATCTTTGCATAGAAAGTAGCCGACTGTGCAGTGAAGCCTTGTGAATATTTGGGGATGGAGTGGGAGGATGTGCTTCGCTTTTTGTTGTTGTTGTTGTTGTTGTTTGGTTGCAGGGGTTTTTTTCAGATGAGCATTTAAGGCATATGAGATGCCATAGGCATTCTCTTAAGACATTTAAGGAGATATCATCTGAATCCCTTATTTTCTCAGGGTACTGAAGGAGAAAGTATTGATTAGTGCATGTGCGGGAATTCACATCCTATTTGTAGAGAGCTAATAAAAAAATAAAAAGTCTGTGGTCCCAGTAGAGTTTCAGCAAAAGTAATGGTAACAATAATGACTTTCCTACAAACGCATTCACATGTTTGGAGAATTTTCTGTTCTCTTTTAATAGCTATTAGGCTTGTTATGCCAAAGTGTGTAGGCTTAAAGGAAATTAAAATGAGAATATGTACAATGTTGTACCATAGTTATACTGCTTCTGGAGTTTCATGGTCTAGATTAACAAACTCTCTTAATTCTCTGTCCATGCCTGCACTGGTCAGCTGCAGACAGTATCCCAAATTCAGCCTCTCAGTTTGAAAAGAAACAGACAGGAAATACTGAGAGGAACGTAACACAAGTAGCCAGTAGCCAGGAGATCTGCTGTGTGTAAAAGGCTTTTAAAAGATCTGTGTGTGTCATAAGCCCCTGAACAGAACTTAGGCAGATTTTGAAAGGATCTTCTGTTGCATGGGAGCAAATTTCAAACACCCCCAGAAAAACGTTTCTGGATACTGCTCATCACAGGTCATGTTTTTCAGTCTGTTTCTCCACTGTAGCCCAAAGACACTGTTTCCTCCTTCCCTAGAATAATTGAGCAAAATACTTCAGATCTATTATTGAGTACATTTATTTCATGCTGAGAGAGGAAAGAAAATATTTTGTGAACAGATAAATTACTTTGCCATTTTGATTTCAAAGAGTAATTCTTCCAGGACACTTTCAGTACCAGTTCTTGCAAAGACAGCTTTCTGAGCCTGCATAGAAAAACCTAGTCCTTCAGCTGGCTTGTTATAACGTGTATATGTATTTTAATTCCTCAATTAATAATTCAGATTAATTCATAACAGAGGACTAAATATAAATAATTCATTACATCTTCTTGGCTATAAAGGTAATTTCTCAGAAAATTATTAAGAAAGAAAGAATTTACACAAACCTCTGTCTTTACAATCTTACACTGACAGTGTAATCATTATTGCTCTGATTGGCATGACAATAACCATTAAATAGGTGTTTAGTTACAGGCAGCTGTCTTGCAAATCTAATAATCTGTTGGATCAATATCAGGAGTATTGTCCCAGTTGACAGGACTATCCTTATTTATCATTTGGGAACCAAGGTCATAGTAAATGTCTGTGCCTGTACATACATATGTATACAGACACTTCTGGTCTTTAATTAGTCTTTGATAGGAAACAAGTCAGAAGCAAAAACAGAATCACAGAATCACAAAGTCACATAGCAGTTGAGGTTGCAAGGCACCTCTGGAGGTTACCTGGTCCAACCCCCTGCTCAAACAGGGCCACCTAGAGCAGGCTCCCCAGGGCTATGTCCAGACAGCTTTTAAATATCTCCAAGAATGAAGACTGCACAGTGTCCTTAGTAAATCTGTGCCAGTGCTCAGTCAGGTACTGAAAAAGTATTTCCTGATGTTCTGATGGAGCTTTCCATGTTTCCCTGCCGTGCCCACTGCCATTGGTCTTGTCACTGGGCACCACTAAACAAAGCCTGGCTCTGTCCTCTTTGCACCCTCCCTTCAAGTGTTTCTCTTCTTTAGGCTGAACAGTCCCAGCTCTCTCAGCCTTTCCTTTCAGAAGAGATGCTTCCATCTCTTCAATGCAATTATATTTTATAGACCTTGTTCCTTAATAGCACTAACTGGTTTATATATAAGGTTTTACTTTTCCCTCCATTTCTATAGAACTTTGTTGAATTTCATCTGCCATTTTAATATCCAGTTGTTTTTGCAGCGCCACTGTCAGTTCTTGGACTGGCTTAGTGTCATCATCAGACATATCATCTTATTTCTTCCTTCCTGTTGCATATCCTTTAAGAATATGTAGCTCTACAGTGCTCTGGCAGTGCTGGCAGTGGCCATCTGCACTAAGAGTCCATCTATTTACTTTCCAGCATTTTCTCCTCCTGAGTTATTCTTTTATCCATGAGAGGATCTTCTACTTAAGATCCTTTGTTGGGGACCTTAATTTAAAAAAATTAAACAGAATAATAAGTTCAGAGAATACCTCCTAGCATGAAATTAGATTTCAAGTATGAGTGTAAGCAGTCATCACTCAAAAACTCTAACTTCCCCAAATCAGCTATTTTATAAGGTTAATGCAACATTAACATCAAGGCAATCATATTTTTATCAGCCAATCACAAATATTTTGCTCGTGTTCATCATTAGCCTGGCATTAGCTAAGTATAACTTATTTTATTCTGTTGTCAAATGTTGTTGTGGTTTAACAAGGATCCTGTTCTTTTTCCAAGAAAATAAGAAAATTAAGTAAGTTTTGAAATGAAATGAAACTGCTGTAGACTAACTTCTTTGGGTTTGGTCCTGCTTCATTTTACAGTTTCTGCTGGTTAGTTGAAGTAGGACTGGAGCAGAGTTACACCTTTTTCAAGCAAAATCGTGCCATGTACTACTCTTGGGTTTTGAAGGGCGTAACATTTATAGCTCAGCAGGCTGCCAATGCTCAGCAGGGGCTGAGGAGTGATCCTGCCCCTCATGCAGCATCAGTAGAGCCATCTGTCTGTGTGCTCCTGATGCTGTGAATGAGTACACTGCCATCAGAAGATTGCAGACCATCTTTGCAGATGGGGAAGTACCATTTCACTGCCAGTCACAGAAGCCTGGGAGGATGGCACTTGCCTGGCATCCATGATTGCATCTCTTATGCGGCAACACAAGGGTTATTTACAAATGCTTTTCTATTTTTCTGGAGGCCTCTGAAATACAAAGTGGAGTTACTTCCATCTTTTAAAATAACTAATGAGATAGAAAAAAGGATGGATATGATTGCAAAGATGGTACACTGAGGATTGATAACTAAGAGGATACTAAAAAATCTAGAACAGTGTGATGAAATTGAGAGGGAAGGGCACTATGAGACAAACAACATGAGTAATTCTAGAAGCATATTTGTATCTCTGCTTAATTTTGCACCATAGTTAACGTGGGACACTGTTGTTCAGGGGAAAATAGAGTGTTGTGGGATCACTCGGCGGCATAGTCTGCTCACCTCTGAAGCTTTAGAGTTGGTTACTGTCGTGATTTAAGCCGTAGCTCATGCAGTTTTCTCACTCCCCCCTCTTTCTTCCCCTTGCTCATGGAGGGATGGGGAGGAGAATCTAAAGAATGCAACAGCTCCCACAGGTTGAGATAAGAACAGTCCAGTAACTAAAGTATAACACAAACCCACTGCTGCTGCCACCAATAATAATAATAACAAGGGAAATACAAGGGAAGAGAATAAAACCACGCACCACCCGACACGAAGCCCGACCCAGCAGTGCACCCCCCTCTTCCTGGTCCCTGCCCCTCAGTTTTTATGTCCTGGGCATGACGTGCTGTGGTATGGAATACCTCTTTGGTCAGTTTGGGTCAGGTGTCCTGTTTCTGCTTCCTCCTGGATTCCCCTCCTCCCTAGCAGAGCATGAGACTCAGAAAGTCCTTGGTCAGACCAAACATTCTAAGCGGTAACCAAAAACACTGGTGTTATCAGCACTGTTCCCCAGCCGAAAGTCAAAAACACAGCGCTGCACCAGCTACCAAGAAGGAGAAAAATGACTACTACTGCTGAACCAAGGACACTTACACATAAAGTATTTTCTGGAAGTTTCTTTTCATTTTTACTCCCTTACACGGATTATTCCCATTATCCAAGCTCTTATCATTTACTAGGACGATGCAAAAAGCTTGATGAAATCTTGTAAATGCTGCCAATTTACATAAGTCCCATTGAAAGAACTAGCAGAATAGTAAATATTGAGCAATTAAAAATTGGAAACTTTCTGTAGCTACCTTACAGGAATGTATTTCACACCCTGAAGAGATTGCCAGATTTTGTGTTACTGTATTTTTAAGCAAAGGTCCCATACATCACCCCTTCCTCATTTTTGCTGTCAGTCGCGTATGCTGCATAGCAATTTCCAGTTATTTATTCAGCTTTAGCCGCAGCATAAACATCTTTGCCGTCAATGTACAGTAATTGCAGTGGGGTGAGTACAGTTTTGCTAAAATATCCTTAAGTGGAGAGGTGCTGGCAGTGTTTTATAAAAGGAAAGGAAAGGAAAGGAAAGGAAAGGAAAGGAAAGGAAAGGAAAGGAAAGGAAAGGAAAGGAAAGGAAAGGAAAGGAAAGGAAAGGAAAAAGACTGCTGCGTTCACTACTGCTATTTTTTGTTGAAGTCTCACCTTTTCATATTTTCCCATTGTTTGCATTTATTTTTAGCAATTTCTTTCAGGATACTCCAAATAGCAACTTTGGCTTTATCTTGTACCTTTGGATTCTGTCCTGCTTTCAGCTACATGGAGTGCTCCTGCAAGTATCTGGACTTTTTTGATGTTTGGGACAGATAGCCTAGTTCAGTGCATTTCAGTCTTCCTTTCAGAAGAACTAACATAAAGACTATCTGTATGGGTAGGAGTTTTTCTAATGGTTACATCGTTGTGAAAAAAAAGACAATGTAATTTGACTTTTGCCCTACATATCACTGCTATCAAGCACTATTTATTTTCTTTATATTACTTAATAATTAAAAATTAATTACCAAGATATCACCAAGGTTTTGAAGTTAGGCATGTAAAGTTTAAGAAAAAAGCAATCCTGGCTGTGTGGTTGTCTTGGCACGTTTAATATGGCCCCAGTGTGTGCTTTCACAATGATGATTTTGAATACATGAGCATACGTGACTTTTTTTCCCCACCAGTAATCCAATGTTAGTGCGCAGAATGGAAAGTAGTTATCTAATGAGTAGATATTCAGCATCAAGTTTTCTCTCCATTCTTCTGTGTATAACTCATGCTTGATTCACTGCACCCTTTGAGCATCTTTCTCAAGGCATAGCATTTCTGTGATGCTCCTCATTCTAGTACAAGTACTGTGCAAACATTAATTAAATTATCTTTCCATGGAAATGATATTTCATGGAAAATGTCGATCCTGAGATTCTTACTTTGCATACAGAACTCTGACACAGAAAAAAAGAGATGTCAAAATTACCTACTAATTTTGAGTGTTTAGTCCATAGCAGCTAGTTTGGGCTAGTACTTGGAACTGCCTGCTACTTTATATGTTCAAGGTCTGTCTCCCACTGACCCCAGTTTGCCATTTTGACCACAAAGAAAAACAGCTCAGCAAATAAGTTGCTTTTTTCATGAAGTTTCTGACAAGTAAAAATAAAGAAATGAACAAATAGGGGAAAATTGATTTCAATAGAACTTTTTTTTCCTTTTCTTTTTCACTACCACAGCTTCCTTCTGTTTGGCCAAAGTGACCTGGCTTTCATTTTGCTGTCATTTTGTGCATTTCCTCAGCCATCTTTTTAAATGAAGAATACACTTTTGGAACAATAAGTCAGAGTGACTGAAGAAAGTATTCTGACCTTTCTAAACCAAAATATTTTCACTGTAGCATTACTGCAGTACTAATATTTCATACTTAAAATAAATCATCAAGAAGCCTCCCTTGACTATCCTAATTACATGCAAATTTAGGAGCCAGTTTTCGGTCCCTTCTCTTCCCTGAACCTCCAATACCTCATGAATGAATTATGCTTTGAAAAAGTTGCCAAGAGGCATTCAGTATTTCTGTAGGGGAACCCAGACTCTCAAGCAGATACCTTGAAAAGGAGAGGGATCCCCAGCACAACACTGGCCACAGGAATTTTGCAGTCAGTGTAGTGATATGGTCATTTACTACCTTAGCCATGAGGCTGTTCTTTACTTTTTTGCAATCCACTGACTCGTTTGCTGCAAATCTTACAGCCTCTGTGACAAATAAAGAAGTAGCTACAGCAAGTTGTTTCCTTTTGAGCATCCTAATACATTCCCATAGGAAGTATGGGACTACCTTAAGAGTCATAGATATCCTTGGGTACTCCATATGCAGCAGTCTTCATGCAGCTTTCACAATCAACTGGAGGATGTATGTTTAGTCAGCTGCTGGATAGAGTTTTCAGTTGGGACCGGATAGAGTTTTCAGTTGGGATGTGTAGATGGACCCATGAGTGGAGATGACACTGGGAAGATCTCTTCATACAGTACAACAACTGCAAAAAATGTATATAGTAACATAATGAAGTAATCTACCATTGGTCACCAGTACAAGATTTTCCTTACTCAGTATTGCTTCACTTTTGACCATCATCATTTTGCCTAACTCTGCATGAGTAGCTCTCCACATATACTGCCAGTCCTGACTCTTCCTTCACAAGGTCTTTTCTGCCTATTCTTAGCCCTAACACTTGACTCAGATTGTTGTCTGGTGTCTGTCCCCATCTCTCCTTCCTCCCACTTCCCCACTGTCTCCCGTTTTCTCACTGTCTTCCATTCTCTTCCACTTAATTTCTCTTCATTTTTCTTTATGTTCATAGGCTTCTTGATGATTTATTTTAAGTATAAAATATTAGTACTGCAGTAATGTGAACTTTGAGCTTTCACAAATATGACTATAAGTATTTTTAAGAATTATATTTCCAGTTATTTCCGTGTGTCTTTGGGTTCACAGCCTTTATAGTGTGTTTTGTTCATGGGCTAGAGCTTTTCTTCACATACTGAGTGCTAGAAATGTGCACACTTAGAAAGTGGAAGCAGATGTTCTCGTACAATCTCTTGATTCCAGCAGCTGAGGTTTCAGAAAGACTATCAAATGTTTCTAACTCTCACAATAAATTATGTAACTTGGCACTAATATGCTGATAGTACGCTATCAGTAGTGCAGATCTAACAACTCTGAATTATTCTCACTCTCTAAGGCAGACGTACTGAGGTGCGGGTTCCTTTGCATCATGCATTTAAGAACTGAAAACAGAACAGCATGGTTGTGATGTCTGTATTAAATAATGAGGCAGAACATAGTCCTCTAGAGCAATAGGTTTCCCACTGTGTCGAGTCAGTAAGCAAGCTGTCACTGTTGATGATGTACTCTTATTTTTAGAAATCCTTCAATGAAAGTCAGGCTGAACCCTACAATGCCATATTTTACATTGCTTAAGTTGTTGTGGTGCCAGTTTCATTATTATTGATGTTAAACACATAAGAATATTTCTGGGTTATGCAAAAGGTCTTCATGCATTTCAATGATTTATGAAGCAAATAGGCTTGCTAGATGTCTGCAAAGTGCCAATGATGGATTCAGTGAATGTATCAGTAAGCACCCATTACAGTACCTAGAACACTGTTTCTAACTGGTTTTCATTCCATTAACAAGTTGTGAAAGAGACTTGATGATGCTTTTAGCTGAGAAATATTTTAGAAAGTAATGTTTTTTTAAAGAATAATTCCATCTGAAACAGTGTGGAAAATGACAAACAGCTTCAAGTAGAAAGAAAATGTATTGTGTTATTGTTCGGTGAATCCTGGCTGTATCATGCAGCATCTTAGGATAGTAATATGATATCTCGAGACAAGTTGCACCAGTCTGCCAGTCTTCTACCCATACTCTTCCTAAAGAGAAATTTGACACAAGGCTAACTTCAAATATGGAGAGACTTTTTTTACTGATGTGCCCTGACCCACTGTTTTTCTCTGCCCCTATATTGCAGTATTCATCTTAATTATCTTTAGTGTCCTACGAGATGTCTAAGTTTCATCTATAGCTGATGAAGACAGACATACATTTGCAGAGGGGAATTAATCCCAAGTATGTTAGAGATAGCCAAGAAAGTATTTTTCATTAATTTATTTTCATGTTTGAAACTATAAAAGGGAAGAGACACTACAAGATCCTGAGCAGGTTGGATCCTGCTTTTCTTGCTCTTTGATGTTTGTTATGATGATTTAAAGTAGGTTACTTCTTACTTTGTCTTTCATTCAAATGCAGATGTTACTTATTAAAACAGTCACAAGACCTTCAGCATCCACAGGTTGCTTCTGAAAGTTGAAACATTTGATTGATGAAGCAAGACAAGAGACAAAGCAACCCTTTCCCAGTCAATTCTGTGATCAAACTCCCCAAACCTACAAACAAAAATCCAGCTACCTAAATAAAACAGCAGCAAGAAAATCTTTTGTTACAATACAGTTATGAGAAGAGCATAGTTTTGTCAGACTTGACGGACTGTGTCTGAGTTCTGGCTGAATAACACTTAGATTGGATAGCAATAATATGTAGTATATACCATATATCTTTACATATATAAATATCACCCATTATAAAAAGATGCGTTCACTTTTTTTCTACACATTAAGGAGGGGCAAGAAGATGCTTAAATATAGAAGGAACCACTGCTTAAACTGCCTTGAGCAAACTTGCATGCCTAATTTTGCATACTTGAAAACTGGCAATATGTAAAATCATGGCTATTCAGTAAGGCAAATTCAAATTAACTGTACCCTCAAATTTGGAAATCTCTTTTTTTAAAAGATGCAAAAAAGCCCATGGTTGAATGAGAAATTATCTTCAGGCAGGGACTACAAAGTGAGATATGAATCCAAAGACTTTGGATTTTGTTATGCTCACATGTCACGCTTTATAGACTCTATAAACTTGCTTAAGCATGAACTTTTATACTTCATGTTAGACTATTTAAAGTACGTGGAAGATAGTAAGATCTGCATAGTTTAAAAGAAGATTTTTGACCAAAATAAAAGGTCCCAAGTCATTCTAATTATCATCCTCTTTCCCAGAACAGTTAAGAGAAAACGTGGCCTCTCTGCTCTGTCTTAAAGTATGCGTATTTTCTTGCTTCTCTATAGCACTGGAGGTATATTACACTGCAGAGTTAAACTTGGGCCAAACCCATACTGATGTTTAGAAGAATATGGGATGAGAGAAAGTACTGAATAAGTGTCTTACAATTTTTCAAGTATTGCATCCTATGAGTGGGATGGTACATGTTTTGTCTGTCCTGTAAACCTCCTTGAGATCTAATTCCCTATTTCTTGTCTACCTGGTGAGGCCAAAATAATTCAGTTTTAAGAGACAATAACCAGAATACCTGATAACCTGATTATTAAAGTATTGAGCTAAAAGGTGGTGCAGTCATAGGTAGAAGTCAATGGTTTGCATCAATGCAGCAGTAAGCTGAAGCAGGTCTCTTCCTTGAGGTTATTTGCTGTTTCGTGACATTTTTTTCCAGTGCTTTATAATTTTTCACTATTTTGTGGTCAAGGGCATAATGGAACGAGGAAACAGTGGAAATATCTTTAGCTCTGTTTTTGAACTGAATGCTATTCATATAAATGTATGTGTGCATCATAAGAATGAAAACAGAGAATAATGAATGTATGGCAGCCATTCAGATGTCAAAATAAGAAAATTCACTTAACATTTAGAATCAGTGTCTTGGCAATGAGAATCTAAAGACTGTATTTTTACAAAGAATGTCTAAAACATTTTTAACTTGGTGGCAACCAAGTGACACATGTAACTGTGACTAATGCTGGTCAAGATTGTTTTTACCCGTGAATTGGGTGATGAAAGTGGATAAAAAAATGCTGTTCGGTTTTTTCATAAAAACTTAAGAGGTCATGGAAAAAATCCAAAACCCAATCAGGTAGTCAAAAAATTCAGTTGCAAACCCAATATTACTGAAACCTGTTCTGGGTTTCCTAATCAAGCTCTGATTTGCACATATAGTTCAGTCATATTTGATCTTACAGGCCACCTGAAGTGATCCATAACTTTGGTCAATGACTGTTCCCAGTACCATAAAACACCATTGGAGACAATCAGATACACACAGTCCTAACTGCTGAGCTGTCTCATTCTTCTTTTCCATTTAAGTATATATAGATGTGAATTTATATATATATGTATACATTTGCACATTCACGTACTGCAGTGGGCCCTTGTTTGTAATTCCTGCCTTAGAAATACTTTCATACCTCTTAATAGTTTGCCCTTTTTATCTTCACATACAAAAAATGTACAAGAGGTTCAGGTTATCGCCTCTCTCTGTAGCTCCTTCTCTCTTGAAAGCTTGCGAAAAATCCAACCACCACCTAAGCTATTAGTGCATTATTCCTTATTCCTCTGCCCCCATGCCAATTTTAACATCCTTTTCATTTGTACCTTTTATAACTAATGGATGATACTTTGGGGAAAATTACAGTGACATTTGCAAAATGATGCTACTTAAAAAGACGATGTTATTCTTCAGTTGAACATAATGCAAAAATAAGCAATATATTTACAGAAAAAAGATGTCTAATGTATACTCAGCTTAACTTCATCAGAGGCAAAGGATGACATAAGGTGATGCTTTTTATTCCTTTCAGGGTGGTAAAACTTCTACCAGGTTTCAAAGACATCGACCTGGGCCCAGGCTGCTGGTGCTGAAAGCTGATTCATCAAGCCAGCATGACTGAGAAAAACACTTGGCAAATCACTGACTTGAGTGGGTTGTTACATCCTGATGACTTTAATGAAACTTGGTCACCTGTTTACAGCTAAGCTTGCATATGAAACCTTTTCAGAACTAGGTTCTTAAGATTGCCTCAAGGGGCTCTTTGTAGTTAGTAAGCCCAGAGAAGAAAAATGGTAGGGAAATAATTGGATCTTCCAATAAATGTTTGCTGTTGTCTTTAATTTGTACCTTTTTTAACCTGTCATTCATTGGTACAAAACGGGTATCTCTGATGAACAGCCATTTAAAGATACACATTTGGCAACTCTGACTTTAAATGGCTGTGAAGACACATTTGCAAACTCTGGGGGGTAAGGCACTGGAATGGGTTGCCTGAGGAAGTTGTGAATGCTCCATCCCTGGTGGTGTTCAAGGCCAGGCTGGACAGAGCCTTGGGTTACATGGTTTAGTATGAGGTGTCCCTGCCCACGGCAGGGGGGCTGGAACTTGATCATCTTAAGGTCCTTTCCAACCCTAACTATTCTATGATTAAAAAAATATGGCAAAGAAATGCTTAAACTTTGATCAGAATTTCTTTGAATGCTAAGATGTGGGCATGTTCTGCATTGCATTACTTCCTCACCAGATCTCTTGTTGAATTCGAAGGAAACCTGCAGTGCAACCTGAGTTGGTATGGGCAAAGTCCCTACTTAGTGGCTTGAAGGGGGAAAAAGCGACTGTGTATTGTGCAGCTATATCTTGTAATGCAGGACCTGACACCACTCATGGTTCATTCTTTCAGTGGCAGTTTAGCGATTACTTTTATAAGCCTTTTAGCAACTATTCTAGTACTTGCAGGTATTCAACTGGTTATATTAAAGCATTGAGCCTAAAGGTGGCAAACTGTTTTAAAGTTTTCATGCTGGCTTTCCTCAATGGTCTGTGATACAGATTTTTGCCCTTGCTGTGAAAAAGACCACTAGAACATGTTTTGTTTAAATTCAGAAGGAGCTGCAGAGAGATTTTGGGTTTGAAAGATTAGGTAATGAATAAGAGAAATAGATGCAGATGAAATATGACTTCCTATACTTGGTGTATTTCGGGGGATCATTAATTCACCTGAATATGACCATGAGTTATGCTCACTCTATTGCACTAGAATTTCTCAAAAAGCGTATTTCAATGTACTTACAAAGTTAAATATAGTAAGATCATAAAATATTGATTATTTAGCACAAATAATGCAGTAGATTATCCAGACCTTATTTTCCATGAGGAAGACAATGCAGTAATTAATCTTTCTGTGGCTTGGCTTTATTTCTGTTCACGTATTTTTAGGACAGGAACAAAAAAAAATATTTTCATTTAGGGTTAATTCATAGCCAAAACTGAATTAGGAATGTTCAGTCTGTACAAATGCCTTCTATCACCATGTTTAAAACAGGTCATGCTTTCTTCTTTCTTTTTGATAATAAAGAACAGAAACTGGACATAAAGCAGCACTTTGGTTATAAAATCTAGTGACTAATTTTAGAATTCTGGCCTTCTGAATTGCACTTACTGTTCACCAATGACTATGTCATTAGGAATGAATTAGATAGTCAATGAGGTGGATCTTCAAATCAAAGCTTCTATTTCGTATTTTTTTATTTTCTTTTACTTGCAGAATTACTGCAGCAGTTAATGACTATACTGTTACCTTGCTGAGGGTTTGTATCTAAAAAAAGTAGTTTTCTTACTGCAATCTCTTCCATAGTTTATGCATTTTTAGAAAAAAATGTATTAATGTCAAAAATTACTGTACCAGACCATAGCATAATCCCGTTGCTCTGCAAAGCAAAGGGATCTGTAATGGGACAGCATGTGTAGTAAAACACCATTCAACATAAACAGAACTGAACTGAATTCCACAAACTTATATTCCAGCTAGTCTGGAGGTGTGCAATCTAGAAAATTGACAGACCTAGGAATGGAATTATACACTAAATGTGGGTTTTTTTACTGTCACAATACCCGCACTTAACAGCACAGTGTGTTCCAGTATGGAGTAAATAAAACTGTGATAATTCACATACTGTACAAGTGCATGTCCTAGAACGTGTTTCATTCTTAGTGCTTGATGTTTTGGATAGAATTTCACGTGTACTGAATTCACCTATTAACACAAATCCCATTGATTCTGGGAGACCAGAAAAATTCTCATGGCCTCTTAGCTATATGTAGCAGTTGTTTCTTCTCAGGCCTTAGTTTTCCTGAACAGCTTTGCTACATTTGAGAATCAAACCTGTGGTTTTCAGGCAAAGAGGATGAAGCAGAGCTAAGCTGCCCAGGTGCATTTCACCACATCCTAAGGGTTCATACCTTCATGAACTTCACGGACTCTAATAATGTCATAATAAGTCACATCTATAACTCTGCAGTACTGCTTCCCAAACAGTATCACTAGCCAGAGCTGGCTTGACTGTAGTGATACTTTGTTTTGAAATGCAGAAATAGGATGTGGGGTAGACAGAACCATCAAGAAGTCTGCCAGCATGCAATTCTTGACAGACATTTGTCTAAACCTCTTTGTCAAGGCTTGCAATGGTGGAACCTCCACAGTCTCCCTAGCCCTTTATTTCAGTCATTAACTATCTTTACCAAGATAAGAGTTTTTCTTTATATCCGGCTTGAATATACCTTATTGCATTTTAATCCTGTTATTTTATACCATATACACCTTACTTTATTCTTCTTTAAAGTAGCCTTCCATATACCTGAAGCTTCTTACGCTGGCTTGCATCTGTTTATTTTTTTCCATATATAAATATTCCCAATTATAGAATCATAGAATAGTTAGGGTTGGAAAGGACCTTAAGATAATCTAGTTCCAACCCCCCTGCCAGGGGCAGGGACACCTCCCACTAAACCATGCCACCCAAGGCTCTGTCCAATCCAGCCTTGAACACTGCCAGTGATGGAGCATTCACAACTTCCCTGAGCAACCCATTCCAGTGCCTCACCACCCTTATAGTAAAGAATTTCTTCCTCGTATCCAGTCTAAACTTCCCCTGTTTAAGTTTGAACCCATTACCCCTTGTCCTCTCACTACAGTTCCTCATGAAGAGTCCCTCCCCAGCATCCCTATAGGCCCCCTTCAGATAGTCTCTCACCAGGCATCAGTAGAGCAGAAGGACTGCATCAAGTCCCTTACATTGACATGTGGAAACCTGTTTCCTCTTATACATGCTACTAAATTTCTTGACTTTTTCAATACAGCACAGAATTTTTGACTTGGTTTACCTTGTGACGTGATGCAACCTACGAACCCTCCTCTGAAAAGCTGCTGTCAGCTGTTTCTTCTCCATCTGCATCCCTCTAGGTGCAGATCATTGTCTTCTTGTGGATCTTCATCTTGACTGCTTTCACCTTCTTGTGTGTCTTCATCTTGACATCTTTCAAGAAAGATGCTTCATGAAATATCTCCAGTTTCTAAGCAAGTTTTTGAATTCCAGTGCTGTCTTTTAATGTGCTTGCAACAGCTGTAAGGTTGGTGTGACTAGCAGGTCACAAAAGTATTCAGGTTCCAAAGCCTTACTGGAAGGACGGAATTATTTGGTTGAGACCAGCTCCCTGTGAGGCCTCACTCCTCCACTGTAAGAATAAAGCAGCACTGGTTACGATTGTCCAGAGTGAGGTTTTTTGAACAGTTTTGTAACCACTTTGCAGTAATTTTGCAGGGTGTCTTTGATTAGTTTGCCTATGAGGAAGCCGTATTAAAGTTTGTCAAATTCTTATTAAAGTCAATGCACAGAGAACTGACTACTTTTCCCTATCCACATACACTGTTTGCCTTTCACAGAATGAAACTAGACTGGCCTGACATGATTTATTCTTAATAAATAATTTCTGGCTGTTAGTTTTTCCTTTTTTTACATTCCAGATAACTTGGTTTATTATTAATTCTGATTTTTTTCTGAACTTAACTTACCTTTACTTTCTTGTCTTCTTTTTTCATGGACAGGGTTGTGGAACTACGTTATTCTGATATGAGTAGCAAGGTACAGTGGTATGGTATGATATGGGTAGGACTACAGCTGGATCAGCAATCCGGCCTGGCAAATGTTGGCATTGCTGGCTTCACCCCCTCATCAAAGACTCAAGACATTGTAGCTGCACCAGCTGACTCACATCCCATCAATATACTCCTATGGTATTTAAAGTATCCATGCCCCTTGTGAAAGTTGTTTCAGAAACATTCTACAATTGAAGAGAAAGCTCCAGATTTTGAAAGTGGGCTTTATTTCATTTATTTCTTCTATAGCCTAGGCACAGCAGACAGCAGCGTGTGGGAAAGGGTGCAGGACAAGAACATTTAGAAAGCAGAAAAAAAACATTTTTAGGGCTCCTTATTCTCCATGTCTTGAAAAGAGCCAGCAGTGGCTTGTTTTAAGGGGATTAAAATATCAGAATAAAGCAGGCTAGGGCACAGATGCCAGGTGGGCATAAAGTAGCTTGCATATTGCCACCAAGATTGGTGTATTTTCTTCAGGAAAAGTATCCTGTTAGCTCTTTTTACTGAGTAGCATCACTCACTGTGGCACCTACACCTTATAGTAACAATAAGAAATACTTGGAAAGAAGGTAAACTGGAAACAGAAAAGACCTTTAATCTGTGATCAGCTATGGCTGAAAAGCTTCTCCTAGTGTGACAGTGTCATGGGTTCAGCAGCAGCAGTCATTTTTCTCCTCCTTGGTAGCTGGTGTAGCGCTGTGTCTTTGATTTTGGGCCTGGGAACAGCGCTGATAACGCCAGTGTTTCGGTTACTGCTTAGTGATGTTTTGGTCTGGCCAAGGACTTTCTGAGCTTCATGCTCTGCCAGGGAGGAGGGGAAGCCGGGAGGAAGCAGAGACAGGACACCTGACCCAAACTGACCAAAGAGGTTATTCCATATCACAGCACGTCATGCCCAGGATGGAAAGCAGAGAGCAGAGACCCGGAAGGGTGGGGGTGCACTGCGTGGTCGGGCTTGGTTTTAGGTGATAAGAAATTGTATTCTTTCCTTGTATTTGCCTTGTCATTATTATTATTGGTGGTAGCAGTAGTGGTTTGTGTTATACTTTAGTTACTAAACTGTTCTTATCTCAACCTGTGGGAGTTGCATTCTTTTCTATTCTCCTTCCCATCCCTCCGGGAGTGGGGGGCAAGAAAGAGGGGGGAGTGAGTGAGAGAGAGTCTGCGTGAGTTAGGCTTAAACCGCAACAGACAGATACAGGAATACTCAATTGAGATGCAGTCAGATGCTTGTAATAATGTCAGAGAAGCAGAGAAGCAGTGCACTGATGACAATCCTGTATCATACAGCACATTTTATACCTCCAAGAAAATATTAGCGTTTCCAAAGTGCTGGGACCTAATTCAACTTGGGTTCCAATTCAACCTGACCTACCTAAAGCTGCTGCCATTGACAAAAATACCAGCTGTGTCACTGCCTAGGAATGCTTTTAAATCCATGCCTTAGCATGCCTGTCATGATATTAATGGTAGCTTTAGGTAACTTTTGTGATCTTTCTTTGATGGGTCATTATCAGTAGGATATCTGTACGAGATGTCTGCCATGTGTGGGTTTGAGGTAAAATACAGTGGTATTCCCTGTGCTGCCCTGATGTTGATTCTTGCTCCAGTCTAATCATTCCCAGAGATGTTGCACAAATACTCTCCAATTTCTGCAGTCCTGACATTTTCCCAAATAGCACCTTAAATGATATACGCTTGGGAAACATACCTAACTCATCCAAATACAGGAAGGTGTTTGCAGACACTTTGAAAGAACCTAATTTTGCATCCATTACTCTGATATGGTTTTCTCCTCCTTTGTTGCTTGCTTCTTTAAAGCTAGTTGGAAAGCAATTGAGTGGAAGCTCACTGACTCTGAAACCCACTGATTAGATTTGACGAGAGGATACAGACAAAGGATGTAACGTGTTAAAAGTAGGGCAAAAGAGTAGCACCAACACTGGTCCATAAGCAGAAAAGTCAGGAAGGTGCAGCAGGAGCCATGTGCGTTCTTTTGTTCCAACATGATAATGGAGCGAATAAAGATAAACATTTGGGGTGAGGAAAGAATATTTCCTCTGATTCCTGCTGCCAGGTGGGAAAAAGAGCATAACTGTGAGTTATGCTGTCAACACAAGGTCACCAACAGCCACTGATGTTATTTAGAGTGTATGGATATGGTTATGTATGTTCACAGAAAAAGACAGGGAGGAGCAATAAGAAATGATAGAGATGACAAGGAGATACCAGAAGTAGGAAGGAGATGACAACAGCTATTTAAGAAAGGGATAGTTAACTAGTGCCATGAGAACTTGAAATGTGCGAAGTGGGACATTTAAGTGGAGCATGGGGACTGCAAAGTATTTCACCTGACCAGTGAAGATGTAGCTGACTGGTTGACAGGTCAGCCCACCTGAAGATATTACTGGGTGGATGCTGTGAAGAGAGTGGAGATGTAGACTCAGGTTCTGTCTGTGTCTTCTGTCTTTGAAGCTTATCAGATCAAGTACAGAGCAAACTCTACGCAACCTCAATCATATTGATCTAGTCCCTAAACCATTGACTGTGTATAAATGTGACCTCTGAGAACATGTGCTGGCCAGTTAATCTCTAAGACATTCTTTTAGTGTTTTGACATTTAAATTATCTTTCTGCTAGTGTCGATCTGGTTCTCCAAATCCAGCGAACACTCATTGACTCCATTAGTATTTATAATGAATCTATGGAACCAAATTTATCCTGGGGACATGTCATGAATCTCAGTAGTTTTGTCACAGATTTTTTTTATTGGATGGAAAATATGTTGATAATCTTCTCTTAATACCCAATCCAGGATTCTGCAGCTAATTCACATGCAGAGCTGGGTAACGCTACAGACACTGGATCAGGTATTTTCTAAACAATGTGAAACAAAAAGAAAAAATTATCCAAGGTTCCCTTTTTTTAATAAGCAAGATTCTTTTTAATTGTAATCCAAACAGAGGTGCTATTCATTTCACATCTCTGCAGGAAAGTGTTAACATACTAATGCTTTGTGATCATGTGTTAGTTGTTAGGTTCATAATGAGTATAATACTGTCTTAGTTGTAATGTTCATTAATACAGTATATTAATGTGTGTTCCTTCAAGATTATCAACAGAAAGTGTATTTCTGCATTAATATGGTAAAAATCTATTAAACCAATAACATTTGTGCATGTAAAAGGAACTATTTTAACAGGTTTGTTCCATTAATGGCTATTTGTTTAAGAGGTCTTCTTAGTAGCATACATTTCCTAGCTGCCCACTCAGAATTTTCTTCGTCTGCGGACACGTGTTTCTTTGACAGGTTGTGTTGCTGTAAGCTACAGGGTTTTTCACATTATCTTGATAATTTTCTTACAAACTATAACTGTTGAGTGTTTTGAATATGTACTGGAATTTCACCCTTTATCTTTTAGACTGGCTGTAGAAGCAGAGGCTCTTTCAAGCTTCCTCTGTCCAGCTTGATCCACATTTTTGTGCTGCATTGGCTATCCCCTTTATAGGAACTCCCTTCTATTACTGCAGTCCTTCCTGGACAGATATTTGACCTGAGACAGTATGCTCACCACCACAGAAAAGGCATTACTTTGGCATAGCATGTTAAAACTGCACTAACTGGAGAAAGAGGGTGCAAGCCCATTCAATTCTGTGCGCTTCCCTTGAAGCACCTCAGATTTCCTGATGGCCTGGGAGACACTCCTCAGCTGAGAATGAAGACCCACACCAACCTGCTCTTCTTCATCCAGAGTCTGGAGAGTGGTTGTAGGAGGAAATGCATCTGTGCTGAGCAGGCAGAGGAAGGGGTCAAGCTGCCAGGGAAGTCAGTCAGTTGCTGTCTCTTCAGTTTCTCAAAGCAAGGTGAAAAGAGAATTGAAGCTATTGTCTTTCAGGGGTCACATATGGTTCTCACTGATGAAGCTGTTTGGGATTTTTGGGTTTGTTTTTTTTTTGTTATTCCCTGCCAGTATGAACCATGCTGTCTGTGATGTCTGTAGTTGTTTGCTCTTGGCAACTGTGCATGTAAGAAGTTCATACACTTTGCCACATCCTGTAGTAAGTGTTCATATCAGTTCTTTCCAAAAGATTGATTCCTAGCTTGCTGCAACACAGTTCATCAAATCCTTAATACAGAGGTGAATGGATGGTAGTCTCTTTTTCATCCAAACAATTGTAAGCCTGCATTTGGCTAGCAGTTATGCTTGTTGGATGAAGCATGACTGTTCAGTATTCAGTTTGTTTGCTATTGCCAGCAAACAATACATTGGCAAGTGTTTACACTTTCTCTTGCCTTTTTTTATTGGTACATATATTGTACAAAAGTAAGCATGAGTAATGTGTGTCCAGTGTATATGCTAATTCCTTTATAGACCTCGATGATAAAATTTAAAAGGAGAGCAAGTCATCTGAGGTCATGCTGTTACCATGTGCTATGTTCTCCTGCACTATTTGTTAGATATTGCCTAACGTTATTTAAAGTCACTGAAGGACATTTGCAGCTGACTCCTTCCCTTTAGATCTCCCTCTCTTGTTTTCCCATTTTGATTCATCTATCTCTCTGGTTATTAAAGGGAAATAACCAGGTAGGCATAATTTTCCAGCAAAGTAGTGAAGAGCCTGAGAATTCAATGGGATTTGACTTCTGAGCACATTTCTTAGTTCCTTTGTAAGCCTCTGTCTATATTAACTTATTGCTGCACTTTGCAGAATAATATACTCATACGGGCTTCATAGTCAGCTTTCCCCCTTCATTCTGAGGACCAACATGTTAGTTTTTCAACAGCTGTAATCAGGAAAATAAGAGCTTTAGAGTTTGCTTCAAACCCTGTATCTCTAGGCAATCTGCTGCTAGAAAGCTACTCTCAGAGTTAGCATGAAACTATTCTAATTCTGTATTAATTGCTGTAATTAGTTTTTTGCGTCATGATCAGATCAAGGAAGCCTAGGAAAAAAAAAAAAAAAGAAAAGGAAAAAAAAAAAAAGAACTCACATCTCTCTGAAAATGAGGCTTGATACTGCTGGCAAACGCAAGTCAGACAATCCCAGAAGGGCAAAAGCCCTTGGCTTCACAGATGTCAGGGGCAGTTTGATTCCAGTTAAGCTGAAGTCATTCTCAGCATGCTGTCCTGCATGATGCAGGCCTGATGGAATCTTTTCAGTTTCCCTGTTTTGCTTAGATCCCCCAATTCTGGAGGGCTTTCCTGTCTTTGTTACTTACAGGTAGACTCATGATTTCCTTACATGACACCATTTATGCACAAGGTACCTGTGGAGAATGATACCAGTCAGGTTTCTCAAGACCCATTTTGTGTGTGGCAAACCGACTATTTGCAAAGCATCTGGTTGCAATCTGGGGGAAGTTCCCAGTCTGAATCTTGGGCTTATATCATTCCCTGTGATGCAGGATGAGCATTCATTTATACTGCTCTTTCCTTTTACACAGCTGTTGTTTGCTATTTCCCTGTTATTAAATACTTACACAAGGAAAGAAATATAAAAATGCTGATACTTGCCATTAACTATTTTTGATGCAACAACTAAGTCTGCCAACTGCATGAAGTGAATGCATTTTGTTAAGCACATCAAAAATGCATTTGTAAGAAAAGGCTCATTGGGTCAGATAAGAAGGACACAGAGTACAGTGATAGCAAAGTACCTTGGTTTCCCATCCATAAAATGCAGTTTTATTTCTTTGGTCCTTTGTGTGCTTGAGTTATTTAGACTGTAAACTTTTTATGATGGGAATTGCCTCGTAATTACAACATTTTTATACAATGGTCATCTGTCCGCCAACCGTCGGTAGAGAATTCTTCCTCACCTCCTCATTTTTCTTGTAGCTCACCACTTCTTTAGCTTGTATTCTCACCTAAATGCAGCGTCTTTTGCATGGGAGCCTTTCTGCATCCTGTTCCATCCTATTCATTCTCTCTCCTTCTATATGACCTTCTTCAGATGGTACATCTACAGGAAAAGGAGCAGATTTAGAAATGGCTGGTTTTCTTTGAATGGGAATTCAGCTACATTAACTTCTTGCCAATGCTTTAATATGGGAGCAGGCTAATCTGCTAGACCTGGGCAAGAACCCATCTTTCTATTCAATGAGAGCTTTGGAAATGTAAACATTTTCTTGGTTTAGATGAAATGTTGACATCTCAGGAATGTTTGCAAAACCCCAATCCAAGAAGCTGGGAACTCTGAAGGGAGGCTGGACTTGAACTAAGTCAAGAAAAACATGCTTTTAATGGTGTCAGAATGCTTCTACCTCCCAGATTCATGTTTGGTTTTTTCTTTTATAAAATGAAGCAGATTGAGTTTCTGCCTCCCCGATGCGCTTATTTTTTTATAGAGTGAAACAGGTTCATTGGAACCAGCTTGAAGAAGAAAAATGAATTTGACTGAGCATCCATATTTTGTCTGAGCAGGTCCAGATACTTTTATGCTTCCATAAGCTGTTTATTAGCACTGTCTCTGTATGTTCAGGAGAATTGAGGTTGGACATGAAGGAAGGGAATGCAGTCGTGTGCTGCTCACTGTTCTATTCACTTTGTCCCTTAAAATCTCAGATTTATTCTCTGATTTCAGGGAGAAAAGGAAGATTGGGCACTGTAGTTCCCCAAAGGCTTAATTTCTCATAAAGCTACAGTTTTTCTAGGTACACAAAGAGTTAATTTTATTGATGGTACAGCTGACAGAGCGGAAAATTGAGCTTGATGCATTGTAATGTGCTTGTTTCAGCATGTCTGGAAGGACTGTAATTCCTGAGAAGTAAATGACCATCTCTCACCGCAGGTGCCACTTCCATCTAGCCTTTCTTCTCACCAGAACTGTACAAATACGTAGTGTTATTTACTATTGTTCCTATTTATATTTCGAAATTTTTTCCTATGTATCCTATGTTATGGACCTCTCTGGGAAATTTGCTTGAGTGAGAACTACGGGATTGGGTTGCAGAGTTGTGAAATATTAACAAGCAATGAATTTCAGATCACCCAAAATATAAAAATACCATTCCCAGCCATGTGGCCATCACCTCTCTCTTGCTCTGCTTTTTTGGAAGCTAAGGAGTATGCTCTTTTGCACATTAATTTGTGATGATACCATCAGTCATTCTTTGAACAGCGAATTTTATTACTTAAGTCTCCACATCAGAAGAGCTCAGTTTGTCTGTTGGTTTTTCCATATCACAGGATCTGTGCTGAAGTATGAAACCATTAGATTTATTTTACCACCTAGTACAATATGTGTAGGAGCTATAGCTCCTAAGAATGTGTTTCACAGCTCACTCATGTATGGAGACGTTATGAAACACAAATTTTTTTTTTATCTGAAATTCCCCAAGCTTCCCCTTAAGAAGATTCTAAGCAATGATGCAAATAAGTTTTCAGGAAGATTGTTTTATGAATTCATGTGCTATACTCAGTCTTTTTAAAGAGTAGAAAATCACATAAATGACAGTTCCAGAAACTGTAGATTTATGACATTTTTTTAACTTTCCGATTATGTTGGCAATGACTAAAAAAAATAAAATTTTGTAATTTTGAGGAGAGAATAATGCACTTTTTTATTAAAATAGAAATGACACACTGCTGCATATCTAGCTTGATTTAGTGTTTTTATTAGTTATAGAACTGTTTTAATACCTCACTAACTATTGCTTTCTCCCTTAAGGTTTTCATTGTTCTCATACCCTAGAAACAAATTGATAATTCTGAAAAAAAATAAAGTATTTCTTGGTTGTTTGCTAACAGCAGAATAGCAATCAGTCACCACAGGGTTACTACAATGGGCATCATTATATCTGGATCCTTATCAATTTCACTATATGGGTAAGTATTATTGCTGCATACCGGAACTCCTTTGGTGTTATTGCTTAATTTTAATTGTGATTGTAAAATGTGAAAAATGTGGATATTTAAACCACAATTAAACACCTGCTATACTTGTTGTGCATTGGCATTTAAAGATATATTGAGTATTTAAAATCTGCTGATTCAGATATTACATTGAGTGGGGAAATAAAGAAAAAAAGCAAAACAACAGGGATTGGTTTGAAAGCAAATGTTTGCTTAAGGAAACAGTTGCCGGGAAATTTAATTTAGCCAAATACGTGATGCAACATCTGAACCTTAAAACATTCTGAAGAGTAAATTTTGACATCGTGCTGTTTCACATGCAGCTTCAGAGAG
This sequence comes from Ara ararauna, assembly GCA_028858755.1. Taxonomy (NCBI): domain Eukaryota; kingdom Metazoa; phylum Chordata; class Aves; order Psittaciformes; family Psittacidae; genus Ara; species Ara ararauna. The sequence goes on along the minus strand of CM054377.1, from coordinate 143,741,370 downwards.
GCTGCCAGTCCCTTGCAGCTTCCAAGTATCCCACTGTCCTGTCTGTGTCCCTCTGACATCCTGCTAATGGAAAATCCTACACTGGAAAACACCTGCCCAGCATTAGCAAGATGTAAATGGCAGAAACAGCAGAATGTCAAGTTGCAGAGATACAAAGAAATGCAGGTTTTGTAGAAAAAGCCTCTGCTGACTGCTCCCAAATTCTTAATTTCATTCAAGAGTGAAAACATTTCTAAATTGCTTCTGGTTCTGCAGTGAGAAGCCCAGGAAAACAGATGAGCACATGATTTCCTTTAAGTGTGTGAGTAATGTGAATGAGTTAGAGCTCAGCACATGTTGATGTGCTTTGGTGGACTTGGATCCGCTAGTGGTGTAAGGTGGTTTAAATCTAGCAGACATAAAGAGAAACAGCAGTTCAGTACAATTAAATCTGCAAGCAGCCTGTGCTATACAGCCTGGCTCATGCACCTTTCTGCATTCCCCCTCTTCCCTTTCCATAACTGTAGCGTGGAAAAATTATTTAGTCTGAAAAAATGACAGATATGTCATCTCAGTAAAGCCTGGTTTGGGATATTTGAGGGTCAGTTTGTCTCCAGGCATTCAAAATTCAGCTGTATTTTAGGTGGTAGTTTTTGTCTGCTGCTGTTTCATGTTTATTTAATCCCTTTAAACTCAAGGAAAAAAGTCATGGCATCAATCCTTCCACCTTCGCACAAATAGTAGGAAGAGTTTTCCATGCCCTCAGCTAGTTCTTCCTTGTTCCGGAAGGTTGCTCAGGGGATCTTTTACTTCATGATTTATAATCTAGTCAGTTAAAGACTTAGGAACAAATACCTGCCCCCTGCCAAACCAGCAGCTAGTTTCGCTGTTTAGGAGAGGTGAAGCACGGTATTTTTCTGCTGCTGTAGAAGAGAGCTTGGTCTTTCTCAGTGGTCTCCATAGTATTGTTGGTTTTCAGGGGTGCATTGACTTAGGTTTGTATTTCTTGCAATCTAGATTCCTGGAAGGATTCCGCTACTTCCTGCCTGTGTACTTCTGTTGAGTTTGCATTGAACTTTGAAACAGTGTGATCTGCTGACAGCCTCATGCTAAACAGTGGGTGATAAAGATATCTCCCCTTCCTGGGAAAGTTCCCAAGGACACTTTATGTTCCTTATTTTTTCCTTCTTGTTAATTTGAAACCAGTGATATCTGGCTAATAGGTGTGGAAAAACCAACAATGTTTTGATAAGTAATATATGTAACAAATTGGCAAGTTTTGCATTTAATTTTATTCCCCAAAAAACTACTTCAGTTTGGAAGTACGGCACTTTTCTGCAGAGACCAAACAGTTCCTCAAATGCCTTACCACAAATAAATCATTCAAATATCTTCTGCTTGTCTTGTAGCATATCTTGGCTACCCTGTCAATCTTCAATAATGGCTTCTGTCAGGTGGAACCTCATGGGAAAGAAATGGGTTTATCTTCAAAAGTTTGTGAGAGCATCTCATATCTCCAATGTGTGTCATAGAGATTATTGAAAGTAGAATAAATAACAGACAACTGTATTATGGGGTTTTGATTCCATGAGGGGTTCCATTTCTTAAAAGCAGATTCAGTGTTCATGAAAGCTGTCAGGTTGAAGTCATTGGAAACCAATGCGGTCTTTCAACCTGCAGTTCGGGTGCAGTACTGGCAAGAAGCATGCAAGCTCTCCCATGCTGTCCTCACCTGCAGCATCTGTATTTGTGCTTTACAGTACATACAAAAGGAGAAGGGCAGGTCCAGGCAGTGTGATGGGGTTTAGTTCAAGTAATCCAAAACTAGCTCTGAGAGGTCTGGTACCTCCACATGCCACGGTGATGTGTACGTACACATTAGCCGGGGTCTCAAAGGTGGGCTCACCGCCCAAGTGTGGTGAGCCCCTGCAGATGTGGGGCTGTGATGAGCTCTCAGCATCAGTCAGGCACTGCATCACAGCAGGAATAAACCCAGAGCAGAGAAGTCTACAAAGCCCATGGGCAAAATGGTCTGAAACAGAGGACTCTTCTTATCTCTGTGTTAGTCTAACCCATAGGGAGCCTCATGTTGCTTGGGCTCAGCAGGATGTGTGGCATATTGAGGCTTATATTTTAAGCCTATGCCTTTATAGCACAAGGCCTATCAATTAATTTACCTACTCTTGTGTCAACTTTGGCAGCTTTATAAATTGGAAAAAGAGATTCATGATCTAAATCCAGCCCCTCACTCTGCGATGCATTGATGCCTATAATTCCTCATAGAAAATATCTTTCCTGAAGTCTGCAATGTGTTATAATCTCTAATTATGAATATGTTCACAGAATTTGTTCATCTCAAGATGCACTTGTGCATCTGTTATTTATGCACTATACATTAAACTTTACATATAGCTTTAGAAATATTTCTGCAGATGTGCACTTGTACTTAAAAGACCATAGAAAATGATATGTTAAGCTGCGTGACGAGGTCCTTGGGTAAGGATTATAAAACATTGCAATGAGCACCACCTTTCCCCACAGTAGAGTTCTAGCTAGAGGTAGACATCCTTCTGCTGAAACCATGGGCTGTAGAAGGGGGTCTCCAGAGTCATGGCTGCAGATGATGCAGCCATCCACCTTCACCTGCGCCTGTCCGTCTGTCTGCCTTGCAGGCAGCCTGTGAGCTGTGTGTCTGTGCTGTCAGGCACAGTGGGATTGGGGGTTCCTGCCTGCCCTGGACCCCAGGCAGAGGCTGTGTTAACAGACTGTGGGATTTCATGGTAAGAATGCCTGGTATTGAGGCATCCTCAGGGCACCCTTTGAAGATGATACTGCAAGAAGCCAGTATGTTTGTGAGGGCAAGAAAGTCTGGCACTGTGCAAGAGAGACTGTAAACTTATTAGAGAGGCTGAACTTTATGTTTAAATAGCACATAATGCAGTGGGGACTGGCCCCTGCCTGGCACTTTTAATTGCTGCTGTAATAATAATACAAAAAACAGAACCAGTATTCTGTATGCAGCCGCATAAAAAAAATGATAAATTGTTATTCTCCTCATTTTCCTATTGTAAAGTAATGCTGTCAGAGTGGAATTTATTTAATAGGAAGATAAATCCTCAAATGATTGCCTTGGAATATGAAGGGGAAAAAAATACAATTAAGCACTAGCCACTAGAAGGAAATGAGCATTAAAGCTAATGTAGCCACCAAGTATTGGAAGGTCAGGAGGGCCAATAACTGCATGATATACAAAAATATACTCATCTTTGAGCACAATCCAAGGTCTCCTCTGGGCCACAGTTCTTGTCAGTCCCAGTAGGACATAAATGCCATCTTAACACTGTGACTGCTTCAGGACCGTAGTGTCTTCCTAGCAGTACTTTGCTGAAATGGAAGCATTAACTGATAAGTTTTGATAAGGCAGAAGCTACGAGAGTATTTTTTACAGTAGGCTTCCTTGTCCAAGCTGGCTAAGGATACACATGGCACATGGAGTTGAACTCTGCAAGATCATGACTGTCTTTGGAAGGTACTAAAGTACTGAGGGTCCTTCATTCCCACTGCAAGTTAATGAGGACACTGTGCCAGAAAGGAATACAAGTCTGTTGTGTTTTTAATTTTTCTTCTTTTCTTTCTTTCTTTCTTTCTTTCTTTCTTTCTTTCTTTCTTTCTTTCTTTCTTTCTTTCTTTCTTTCTTTCTTTCTTTCTTCCTTCCTTCCTTCCTTCCTTCCTTCCTTCCTTCCTTCCTTCCTTCCTTCCTTTCTTCCTTTCTTTCTTTCTTTCTTTTTCTTTCTTTCTTTTTCTTTCTTTCTTTCTCTTTCTTTCTTTCTCTTTCTTTCTTTCTCTTTCTTTCTTTCCTTCTTTACTTCTTTCCTTCTTTCCTTCTTTCTCTTTCTTTCTTTCTTCTCTCCTCCTCTTCCCCCTGTGTGTGTACTTCTGTGCTTTACAAACAAAAGCTTTTTCTCCATGGAGAATGGAGAGACCAACATATCTATACAGTGTGCCCCATCATCACCTCATGTAGAGGTTTGCTCGTTAATCTGGAAAATAACAGTGTGCTACAACTTCAGTGCTCTATGTTTGCTTTTCACCTGACAACACTTTTGTTTTTCATGTTGTTTATGTTATGCTGGATAACAGAAGCACCTGAAGTATTTGGAGACTGACTGAAAAAAAAGTGTTCCTTGCTTTGCCTTGAAGTGCCATATCTTTATGGAATTGTAGAAGCTGGAGGTTGTAAAGGCCTTTTGGGTCATTGGAGCCACCCTCGTGCTGATGCCAGATCAACACTCTTTTCTTTTCCTATGAAAGCTGCTTATGATATGGTGGTGCAAGGAAATTTGCACTTTAATAGGACTCATTCTCATAAAGTCTCAACCTGATTTTGTCCCTGTTTATGGTCCAGATGTATACAGTGCTATACAGGCCATATGAAATTACAGCAAGAAGTTGTGAATGATGTAGGAAATGAAAAATTCATCACAAAGAGCTAGGAGGTAGCAGAGCTGCGCTGCACTCTACCTTTTGATATTAAACTCAGATAGAGCCAGGAAAGGAAACTGGACTCAAAAGATCTCAAGCAAAAATAAATCCCTAAGAATAAAACTAAGAAATATAAAAAGACTAATTAAAAAAATTTGGGTTTAACATATCTTGAAAATGTTCATTCTCTCCCATTAAAATTACACAAAACACTTCCCAGATGAAGGCAGCACTTCTGAGTGTGGCTTTGTCCCAAATCAAGACAAACTGAAAGGGCTTCTGACAGTTCTGGGAAGTGCTAGAGTATTCACACCAGAGAAAGACGTTTGGCTTTTTGTTGAATTTTTGGTTTGGTTTTGTGTTTTTCCTTGCAAGGGGGGGTTGGAATCACTTATAGGGTTGATCGGTAGCATATATAGAATTTTTAAGTAGTGTACATAATAAAAAGAAGTCCTCTTTCTTATTACAGGTGGCCTCTCAAGATAAACTCAGGTAAAAGGTAGGTAATACATAGCACATCATTACTGACCTGGTTTACTTCTACCCCATTGCATAAGCATCCTATCCCACACTGTTTTGGGGAAATAGCTAATGTTAGAAATTTCTATAATACACTGTACAATCCTTCTACTTTCCATTTGGGCACACAGATTTCTTAATCGCTTGCAGAACACTTAATAATTATTTTCCCGGTGGTGAAGAATGCATGGACTCCTCCTCAGGTAATGTCTCTGCAGCATGTGAGGAGATGTATATATGTCCCTCAAAGCCTTAATCTGGGTGTGTTCTTCAACACCTTGCAGAATTAGATTCTTAATCCTCCTCATCATCAATAGCTAGTGCTTACCTGCTCCCCTTGCAAAACGTGACTTTGCACATGCAGCCCTGGGACTTCGTGCTGGTCAGCAAAGCATCCATGCTGAGCGATGTTCCCTGCTCTTTGCATACACATTGCTTAAAATCACTGCTGTATCTCCAGTCCTTTATGCATTTGCTATTGAGCACCTGCATGTGCATGTGGGATTCTAATCTTCACATGCTGGATGGCCTTGAATAATTTCTGTGGTTTTTATAGGCAATTCTGTGGTGATCAAACTACTGTAAAGAGAGACCTACATTGACCCATCATTTTTTCCCCCGTCTTTCAAACATATAACCTAAGGTTTCCCTTGTGGGTGGCCCTTCTTTCTTTTGTGCTATTGTAATTTCTTCATAGGTGGTACCTGACAAGTCCCTTTTTACCCTTAGAGTTTTTTGTTCAGATTCCATTCACTTCAAAATATCATTACCATTGCAAACAAGGAAAATGTGTTTATCAGAAACTGCAAACTCCTTTAGGGCCTCATAGGATTAATCACGGTTATAAAGTTTTATTAAACACAATTTTTGTTTAATGACAAGCTCCACCAGTCCTTCCCATTCCAAACCAATCCTGTCCTAAGGGTGTATCTAGCACAGCAGATTGTTTTCAACAGACTCTCAAGACAATCCCTATTACTTTGTCATGCACAGAGATATTTTTCTTCCTGGATAATTTGAACTTCCTTAAAAATCACATCTGTTTCATACTTTATTTATTTGTAATTTAAATCCTTAAATTGAATCTTTCATTACTAACATCTGGGCTTGAAATGCAGCCCACTTGAAAAAATACAAATTTTATTTTATTTGTAGTTACCCCCCTTCACTCAGTAGCATTGGTACAAACATTCCCTGGCCAGAGGCAAAACAGCCGGGTATCTTAAAGCTGTGATGCCGTACCACGTGTAATATGGCTCACTTGAATGTCCCTGAAGTGACTGGCAATTTGCCCAGAATTAGACTGAATGCAAGTAATAAGCTGTAGAAATTCCACAATATTGACAATTAGATATCTCTATACAGCAGCAGCTGTGTATTGTTCTCATGGTATATTCCTCTCAAAGCACCTCCTAAAAAAAGGGGAAAAAAAAAAACCTGGCAGAAGGTTGCAAGCAGCAGAAAGGTAATATACATTGTATGAAATATCTCAAATTCAGATTAATAGGAATGTTTCTATTAGTGCAGTTTTCTACAACAGGAATAATGGCTAAAACAAAATGCTGAGGAATTTTCAGTTTATAATACCACATCTGTACTGCAAAATTGCTACATTTTAAACGTTTTTTTCTGAGAAAGATACCTACCCACTCTTTCCTTTCATTGTGAAAAGGAGGAAATGGGAATATGGGCTTGCGTTTGGATGCTGTTTGGAAAAAGCTTCTCCAGCCCTTTTGAAAATTGCCCCCCCCAAAAAGAGACATCAGTGTCCTGCACAGTGGCATCTCTATAGGATGTAGCAATATGGCCTGGAAGGGAAAAGCGGGGTTGGAAGAAAAGCTTTAATTTTTTTACCTGATTTGAGAAAAATTCAGATAGCTCTAAGAGACTTACTAAAATAAATACATTTATTTCCTATTAATTCTCAGTTCCATCACATTTCAAAGTTTATTTGTCAGCCTTTCTACAGAAAATGTGGAAGATTAAGTAATTGAACATTTATTTTATTTCCTCACAAGAAGCACCTGCCCACAGTGAACGGATTCAAATTTTATCTTTTAAACTATACTTTTAAAGTTTGCATTATGAGCTATTCATCTTTGATATTTTGCCCAGTGGATATCAATGGAGCTTGTTTCTGTCAGGAACTAAGCTTGTCAAACTTTGGTTTTGGTATCTGCCTTTATTGTAATAGAAATGATCATTTTAAAAATAAGCTGTTTTTTTCAGAAATACCATAAAACTGAGGGAACAATAAGATGTCAAGTTTTATATTGCAGATGCTAATTTATCAAGCTAATTACCAACAAAATGCAACTAAATTGCTGATAATCTTGAGACTGATTAATTCAGCAACAGAGATATTGATGAGTATTTAAAGGTTAGGAATAGGAGTGTTATGATGCAGGAACCCCTTCCGACTTCGGTGCTTACCACAGAAGAAGAATTATCTCGGCACCGCATGGCGTAGACAACATTTTGACAGATACGTGTGCTGTATGCCAAACAAATTGCTGGAGAAAGGAAAGACCAGTTTGTGCATTTCTCTGCCTGGTGGGACCATGCTGAATATTGCTAAAATAGAGGGAAAGGTTTTGCGTGGCACTGCCTATTCAAGTTCCCCTGTCCTGGCATCGTTCACCCCTGATCCTGACATTTTCATTTCCTCTTCTATATTGCTTGCCTTTGTGCAACTTCCCTTCCTTTCTCCTTCTCTTTCATCGAAAGAAAACTAACATCAGCACTCCACAAATGCGACTTATGGTCTCCTCCAGCTGCAGGGGGAGTGTAGGTGACGCCTGAACTGAATCCATCAGTCCTTTGGTCAGAGATAATGTTTCTCTATGGGCAGAACCTTTCTTCTGAGCTTTGTCTGAGCTCTGCCTCCCTTTCTCTGGTGCTGAGGCTGCTGAGTCAGTGCTGAATGAGGTCAGTCGTGATGTCTATTGCTTGGAACTGGAGACTGGGCTGAAACAGCCTGAAATTGCATCACTTGGGCCTTTCTTCTGCCAGCAGGACAACAGAGGGTCCCTTTCGTGCTGAATGTACTCCAATAAAGGAGGTTAAAAATCTGGCTCGTTAATTGACTTCAGCACTGAGTGAGTCCCTTTTATAACCTGTGTTATCAGCAGAAGTACAAGCATGGTGTGGTGAGGAATGTGATTATGGATGAGATTTCCTAGGAGAGGAATTAGCTGGCTCTGGTGGTGATCTCTGTTGTAATGAGCACACTGCCATCTTTATGAATACAGTTACAGGCAAACTCCCACAGCCCTGAAAAACACAGAGCCCCCCTGCCTTGCTGAGCAGCACCAGCCAGGTTCTCAAAGGGTTAATATGCAGTTTACTATTGAATAACATAAAATGAGCTGTAAATAATGTAATGATATGTATTGTTAAGCTACATATACTGTACCAGGTGCAAGTACTCCCACTCCTCACTTAGATATAATCTGGGGCAGTCAACAAACGCAGATGTATTTTAACAAAAAGAAAGACAGAGGAAAAAAAAGATAAAGAAAGAATGAATGAGAAAAAAATTAAAACCTATGTAAGATAATTTAACCAAGATAACGATGCAGGTAAAACCCAGCCTATTTTTTCAGAGCCACTGTCACTGTACTGTGTAAAATACAATGGCATTTTGACTTGTTTTTGGAACATGCATGAGCCAAACACGTGTGGAAACACCTTGACAGGCCTTTTGTATAACTACAAGAAAACTGATAATCCTAAATCAATTACATGGGGGAAAATATGAATCTTTGAATACTAGTAATTATAATGGTTATTTTTCACTTTTGTAGCACCTGCAAATGATGCACTGTATATATAACAATGATTCAAAAAGCCCTAATTAACTGTTTATTTTTTTTCTTCTTGTTTGCTGGCTGCAACCAGTCTGCATTAATTGTCAATTTATATGTGTGTATATATAGATATAGATGTATATTCTCCCTGCCTCGGCCCCAAATATTTTCCATTGCTTCCGACTCCCTGGAAATCACGCATTATTGAATTTGCCTCTTCTAGGTTTGTTCTTAAAGCCTCACCAGAGACTTCTTGCTGAAGTTCCAGTAACACTCAAGGGACAGAAAAGTGTGGTAGAATATATTGGGCTGATCCTACCTAGTGGGGACAACTGCGGTCCCTTCTGTAGTGCAATGACATGGCTCCTGAGTAACAGTGCCAGTCAGAATTCCTAGCTGCTCCTACCAAATGCGAAAGAGCGGATTTTGGAAGACCTCCAGCCACAGCTTTCCGCTGCTGATAGATTACTCTGGGCTATTCATGGAGCAAGATTAGCCTGACCACCATGAAGAAAACTGTTTGTTCCGTGTCATTACCTAGGACGGGTTGAAACATGCTAAGGCAAAGCTGCATTGGTGAGCTAAATTCCTACAGAAATTGGATCAGTGATTATTCTGAAATTACTGTATTATGATCGAAAGGAGTGGGGGCAGTGGATTTGTCGGGGTTCTAGGTAGGGAATGTGAAATACAGCAAAGATTGGTGGCGGGAGCGCTGGGACAGCTTGCAGTAGGCACTTAGGATTTTAATGTGGGTGCTAGCACACGTTTGCCATAAAAGCAAAGCGCAGTGGAGCTTTGTATTGAAATGAGAATGCAACTGTGCTTCGGCAGCGGCCAAAGGGTCCTGAGCCTTGGGTAGGCACCATGCACTGCGGCAGCTCCAGAGGCACCGGGGGCCGGTGCCTGCAAGGAGGCACAACAGCGCCACGCCACGCGAGCACAAGATGGCTGCTGTAACCATCTGCAGGACATCAAAGTCTGCTGCCTGATGGCAAGTGGGCTGCCAAAGCTTCTAAAGGCTTTGGCGCCTGCATGTAAATCGGATGCAAACTGTCCATCTGCTGCATGGCACAAGTGACAGCTGATTCTTTTTGCAGTCCGTAAGATGAACTAGACCTAAGCCAATCCATCCCTGTTCCTAATCACACAAGGTTTGTCCTACCAGTTTCATTAGCCAGACACATGAGATACAGTATGTGGTTTTTCATTTTGCTTGGTACGTGACACTATAAAAAACAATGCCGGGGATGGGCTGTGAAACCAAAGGGGACACACTGCTGCTACTGCAGAGAAAGCATATTGGCAATGTTCAAAGCATATTGGGGCATAACAGTAGTCTAAAAACCCCAATATGGATTAGGACAGCTGACCAGATGTCTTGACTGACATTTTTTAACACGATTCAAGGGTGTCCCTACAGTACATAAATGCAAACTATACATCTGTGTGCTTTTTTTTTTTTTTTTTCCACTGGAAATACCATACATGGATGCTTTGATTGTAGCTGACAGCCCCAGTGTGAGGAGAGAGCTGCACAATGCCACAGCTCTGGCCTTCTCCTCCAAGGAGCCTGCTGGAAAAAGTTAGACTTGGGTTCCTGCACAAACAGGCAAGACGGAGACATTGTCTTCATCACAAAGTTACCTACCTTCTTTCCTCATCAGATGGGTAGTGGGAACTCGCTGGGATGCTGTGTTGAAAGTGGGGGATGAGATGTGATATACTGTTATAATAGGAGAATGTTGTTCTTTTCTAGACCGATCTCAAATTTAGAAAGCAGGATTACTGTCAAAATGTAATCACTCAGCTGTGCAATTGTTTGTGAGAGGGAGGGATGAGGAACAGTTGGGGAGAGGAAAGCACTGCAGGTATATCGAGGAGCAAGGAACAAAGTGGGTGAAAGAACAAAGAAGTTTCTTACTTTTCACTTTGCCATTTTTAGAGGAGGAGTAAACAATGAAATGTAGACAGACACCCTTGCCTGCCCAGCCTCCTCATCAAATTAAATATGAGAAGCGGCAGGTTTCATTTGAACCAGAGCATCAAGCCTTGGCCCCCTACGCTATGTGTTTGCGTAAGTCCAGCCAGCATCGTTCCCTTCAGTTTACAAGAAACATTTCATGTGTATACTTCCATCCATCCACAAACGTTTGTCAGTACTTTTCCCTCTTCAGTCTCTTGTACATGCTGGTACAGGATTAGGAGCTCTGCAGGTAGGAAGCCAGTTTCCACACCTGCTTGTCCAGCAGCAGCTTGAGGTGTGGCGAACACCATTCTCAGCAACTAAAGCTTATTACAAAATACTATTCTTTCCCCCTGTCCCAGCTTCAAAATACAGGGAAAAGTAAAATCTTGCCTTCTTCAAATTGGGAAATCTGCTATAAACTAATCACAAACTCTGCTCCTGTCCCCACTCAGCTTTGGTGTGGAATTCAGTCTCCTCCACTGATGTTCCTCAGAGGGGACAGATTTATAGTGTTTGCAAGGTTATAACCAAATACACTAGTTGTTTTCAGTGTGTACTCTCTGGTATCCTGGTAAGTGTAAAGTGGTGTCTAAATTTATGTTTGTTTTGATCCAATTGTTTCCTTCATAGACCTTTTCTTTTCCTTGCAACCATCCCAAAGCTGCATGCAGAAACAAAAGATGCCTTTAAAAGCAAAAGGCCCTGTAGTATCGGTGGGGCCACACATCTGGCCATCATCTGTATATGCATTTTCTGTGGTGCCGGCTGCTTGGCTGCCCACTTCACAGAAGCACAATTCTTACTCAGCACTTTTGATAACATAAAGCTTGTGCCCTGCTAGTGATAAAGCTTACTGGCACTTAAGTTCAGCTTTTATGTACCCGTTCAGATTCGTAGCGTACCCTTAAAAAAGACATTGTCCTATGACTTCAGTTACCTTTGTGCCTATGCAGGAGACAGATATAGTATATTTACCCCAAATCTAGGTCTGGTGTCTTAGGTGAATGTTTGAGTCTACAGGGAAAGAGTTTCTCTGTGGAACTGTAGAATGATAAAAATGCTGCTCCAGCGGGTCCCAGGACTGAAAGCCCCCGGGCTCAGCCCCAACTCTTTCTTGCTGCTGCAACAGTGAAACCAGAGGATCTCACAGTGGCAGGAACCCCCCAAAGCCCACCTCTTGCTCCATTCCCTGCCTGCAGATGTCCTTTGTGTGGCCCTGGATTTCTCTCCGATGAGCAGGATGTTGGTGCTGCTCACAGCCAGCATCCTCCAAGGCTGACCTCCCTGAGGGCAGACGGGCTGCGGGCATCCCCAGCTGTGCACAGCTCTTTGCTGCCTAGGATGGCGGCATTGCCCCATGGAAAGGATTTTCCTACTGTGCAGGTGAAAGCTTGGATGTGTGTGCCAGAGCAAATGTCCTGTGCCGGATCCATCTTGTTCAGGCGTCAGCCGATCGCTGCTTTGTGGGTCACCTACATGAGGAGGGTGGAAAGAATGAAAAATGAGGTGTATGGGGGTTGAAAGAGGAAGCACAAGCCTATGAAAAGATAGCTGCCTACGTTCCTGTGAACGGCGACCAAGAGAAGACTATTCTTGAACACAGAAAATCACTCTTGGCCTGTGTGGTGATAAGCATCTATGTACCTGAAAACTAGCACTGGCAAGCTACTGATAATGTGATAACATGACTTTTATGCTTATATTGTTAACTATAAAACTGCTGATATGAACTAGAAAGTGCTAGTAGCAGACATTGAGCTGTGGAGGTACACAATTCACTTGTCTTTCCCAAAATGACCTTCCTCTTTGCCGACTGATGGAAAATGAAAGATGTAAAAATGGCCTGGATGGAACTGAAGGGAATTTTCCTTCCTTTTGGTCCTGTGCATGTACTGTGACTTTCTGAGAGTGCCTGAGATTGCAAGGATTTTACTGCTGAGATTGTAGGTCCTACTGCAAATTGGCACTAAACAGACACACGTATAAATTGCTATCATGCTGTTGCATCAATGGATCAGCTTATGGTCCCTTTTAGATTCTCTTTGTCTTGCTATTTTCATTCTATTCAGGAACTGAGCATCAAGATGTATATTTAAAATACAGCTTTCTATTTACTGATCTACAAATAAACCTCTGACCTCTACACATAGGCTATTAAATCTCACTGATTTGTCTTCCTGGACTTTTCTTATTATTATTTCTGTGAGAAAGCCTATTCCTGAAAACTGGATGTGGGTTTTGAGCCAAACAAAATCTCTGACCTGGGAATGTGCCTGTCACCAATGGTTATTTGGTTACTTACTTGTTCAAACTAGACTTCTGGCTCGGCAGCTCTGTGAAAGTAAAACACATCGCTTCAAAACAATTCTGGGAGCCTTAGAAAAGTACAGTTCCCCACATCCCTGATAATAAGAATTAACACTACATATCATCGTTAAATTCAGAAATATAAATAACCTTTTTGCTAAGGACGCTCCATTTGCTCCCCATACCAGAAGCCTTACTTAGAGCATGAAAAAGGGAAAAGTAACTTGCTTACCTCCCCCAATGAATAATGTAAAATGAGGGTGCAGATATCGAATAAGCAGGTGGTGCTACCACACAGTTGACCCAAGGGCCAGGGGGCCTTCATGGTAATGATGGGAAGCAGAGGTACATGGTGGTGAATGACTGCAGTCTTCATTGCGGACTTGCCTTGAACCCATGCCAACTATGCTTCAGCTGAGGATCCACTTGGCACTTTTCTCCCTTTTGTTGCAATGAGGCTTAATGCACAAATGGGGAAAAAGGCTCTTAACAATGTAAAGGCAGCAATTTCCCTTTTCTTTGATCTCAGTTCAGATCTGTTCTTTCATTTTTTTGCCTACAAATGAAAGAACTCAGTCTTCAGTGTTTTATACTCTACCATGACAGAGAAGGTACTTTCTGCTTTTCACAGTCCAGTAGTTATGACTGGTGCAATAAACACATGGGGGTAAGGTCAAGTACTTAGGGGTAATAAATATGTATTGAGGTGTATGCATTTGTTAGAGCCCAAATATTTTGCAATAGCTTAAACAAAATAATCTGTCTCTCTGTCCATCCATCCATTTCTCCATCCAGCATCACGGTTATTTATTTAGTACAGAATATCTCTCTGCCATCTAAACTAAGGGCCAAATCCTATTGTCTTCACTCAGTTTCACTCAGACAACCTCCCTCTCTATAGTACCTTTGCAATCCCATAAAGATGCAGTGCAGTCTGCATTCTGGCCCTAAGCTAGAACACATTATTGCTCAGACTGTGGAAAGGCTGATTTGGATCCGTTCTTTGCACTGCGGCAGTCCTGTGTGATCCTTGCCTGGCATGAGCTTCTCATCTCATACCAGCTCCTTTTGGGCTAGTTTTTATGCAGTGTTAACATAGCACAAGGGGTTTTTTTATTCTTATGGAAACAAAGTGGCTCCTGACAAGATCAGGGAAAACATTTGGGACACTGCTCATTGACATTTTACCTGAGGAAAAAGAAGATTACGGCATACTCAAAGTAAATCACACAGCAAAGGGAATGTCCTCATTTTAGACCGCAGAGCAGAGAGCCTGTGTGCTGCAATTGCTAAGGTAATGGTTGCTGCCGCTCAACTGTTTCCTCGAAATGTAGTCACTCTGCCTTTTTATTTTTGGGCACTTTTGCATGCATAATGATATCCATCCATTTAAAAGCAAATGTCCTCTTAGTTTTAATGGGCTTCTGTTCATGGAATACTAGCAGATCCTGCCCTTACTTTGACTATTTTTTTCCCTTTCTTTTTTTAATTCAGAACTAACTGTTGACTTGGCATGACCCTAGTGGAAACATAGGCTACCTGTGGCTTCCAAGTAGCTGCTCAGCATTTTCCAGAACAGGACTGCTCCATGTACACTGTGTAAAGATATAAATTTTTATGGTGTAGGTGTTTTTTCAGTGGATTTATCATATAAATAAGGAATGGAAGAGACCTTGCAGGTCTGTCAATTTAGCTCCCTGTAATATTAGATTATCCTCCAGACTGCATTTTCTAGATCCATGGACAGTCCAGTTTTAAATATCACAAATGATGGGGTTTGCATGGCTTCTTACAGGCAAATTCATAGCCTGTATGGCCTCAGTCACCTCTCAAATATTTATATGTCCTCTTCTTCCTCACCCTTTTTTAGGTGTGTGCTGATGCATGCACACATTTCATTTTTAACTTTAATTTACAATCTATTGTCTCCTTGCCTGAGAACTTTTACAGGCCTTTCCAGAGCTCTCTCCTTTTTACCACTATCCTTTCCTATCAAATTACATGCTTTGTAGTCTTAAAATACTCTTTATTCTTTTCTACTATGAAACTCAGCTCAATCGAGCACTGCCTAACCTTTACCTCCAGTGTTATGTTCAGCACATTCCTGTGTGCGATACATAACATTTAATGCCTGATGCAAAAGTTGAGAAGACATATCTGTAATTTTAAAAGGACAGAATCCTTTCCCGGGATCCATTTTACTTACATAGCAACATATGTGGGGAAACAGTTCATTACAGAAAAAGCACAATTCTGAGAAACAGTTTCAGGTAACTGTTTTACTTTTTTCTACATTAAAATGTGAGACCTGGCTTTTCTCTTTGCTCACTATGAATATCTCTTTTTCTTATACCTCCAATTTTAAACATCATGTGTGAATTTGCCTCCTTTTTCAGGTCATTAATAAATTTTACTGAAATAGATTCCAAACAATCTTTTAGAGTATAAAATAATTGTAATGCTTTATGTTATGGTGCATCTTCAAAGCTGGATTTAATGAGTCACAAAGCCTACCTGTAAAACTGTGTCTGGAATGAGTTGAAAGGGGAATCATATCTTTTTAAAACAAAAATATTTTTTGCAGGAGCTCTGAGTAAAAAAGGCAATATTTCTTAAATCTGCCTATCTCCCAGCTTTGCTTTTCTGCATTAATTTTTTATTTAAAAGTTTTTCATTCCACTTGGCTTGTGAACCTTGTAATAAAGTGCTTCTAGGATCAAAGGAAGCTATTTTTATAGTATTACCTCATTTTCTTTTATTAAAAATAAAGAACAGATATAAGTTATATATGTATTTGGTCAAAATAATAGGAGCCCAAACCTCACTTTCAGTATTTTTCCTAAGGCACAAGGTTGGTCTAAGCTTTAGGTGACAGTCATTTAGGGGGGCACGGGATCTCATCTGGAACAAAACAACGCTGTTCTTTTGTGCAGTGTCAGAAACTCTCCATGGCATTTTCAGAAATCCCATCTCTTAGGCAATAGCAATATTTTCATATGATATAATTCCAAAATAAGAAGGGCCTTGCCTTTCATTTTATTCATTGCAGTGGAGTTTAGGGTGCTCAGGAAATGAAGGCCAGGGCCCTAGGTAATAGTCTATTCAGGTCAGGAAGGCTAATTAATATGCAGACACTAGCTATGTTTCCAGGGTTGTGTTAGAAGACTTGGTTTATTTGGTCAATGACAAGTGCAGTTTGATGGAAAAGATTCAGCCTTCAGAATGGCAATATCTACTTGCACCTACTCATTTTAGGGGGTGAGGGCTTTGTCCCATGTACATTTTAGGATAATGCATTTTTTTTAAAAGCTGCAGCTGAAAGAGAAAGAATCCATATTATGTACTGGTCTAAACAAAGATGAAGAGAGAGAAGATTTGAAATTTATTCATCATTCCTTTACAGATTTCCCATTAGACTTTGAAAAAGGCATGTAACCCTTACATGCCATGCTCTTTCGTAAAAAGAACATCACTGTAACCCCTATTTCAGGTATGTCTGTGTTTAAAAGGCACCAGGGAATTCAAAGAGAAAGAACTATAGCAAAGCATATCTTAAGACTGTTTTTCCTTTTGGAAACAAAAAAAGTAAAAGTCACACAAGCCTTATTGGGCTCAGAAGACAATTCCAGGTGCAATGTATCATGACATATCAATCTTAGGTAATATAATAAGATACTGTCAGGAGTCTTTATGATTAATATTGCTCTTGGTCATGAAAGTTGTCTCAGTGGCTACAAGGTCATTCAGCCACGCACAGACTGTCTTTGCCTAATTCTCAGTGTTGTTTGCACACACACGTGCACCCATGTGCCACTGCAAGCCAAGGTCAGAAGCACGTGAGAGTGGAAACACTACAGCCTGAATATTGCATTGAGCATTTAATCTCACAGTAGGCTTAGGCCTTCATTATGCATTTGGGTTGGGCACAAATAAGCTTAATATATTGGTGCCCAATTCATGAGGACATCTCCCGAGCTTGGCTCTTCCTGAACACAGTGAATGGTTTGAACCTTATTTATAGCTAGGCTAGTATTCAGTGATTTCAGTGTGGAGCACATGGGTCATGGGTCTCTTGTAGTCAAATCTGATCTCTGGCCTATGCTTCTCTTAACATCACAGAGCTCACAATTGCTGAGCACAATAGCAGTTATGTACCCCATTATTTAAGTGAATAATAGGTGCAGAGCTGGCCCAAAATTCTTCTGAAATGTGCTGCAAAATTACAAAAGGAACATGGAAAACACTTCTGATGATACACGAATGGAAAATCCACCTTACTTGTTGAGTTGAATCTACCAAAAGCAGCATCGATTGCAGGGTAATAAATACCATAAGATGTATCAGTGTCTGTAATAATCTATTTCTGGAAGCCACATCACTGCAAACCATTTGTATGTTAGGATCATAAGCTACTTGTGGATTTAAAAGATGTTATTCTCATTAATGATACATAAGTAACATGAGTCAAGACATTACTTTTCACTTTAGTAGAAGAGAAGTCAGTGGCTGGTCTGAGATATGGTGTCTTTAGATGGTGTACAAGAGGGTACTTAGTGAAATCCAAAAAGTAGCCATCAGCTCTGGCCAATCCAGATGCTATTGTTTTACACATAGACATATATTTTTAAAATAAAATCAAAGCCTAATAGCTAAAGGTACCAAACCTTTTATTTTATCTTTCATCAACTGCTTCTAAAACACAGCAACAACGAAAAAAAATGGGATAATATGGCCAAGGGGCTGACTGAGGGTTTCCAAACATCAGTGGAAACACTTCTACTGACTTCCCTAATGACTAAATTGATCCCAAATTATTTTTATTTTTGCAGTTTAAAACCTCAAGCTGATTCCTGAAACACTGTACCATGTGTTTCACCAGGAAAAAAAAAAAATAGTGTCTGTGGACAGGAAAATTGGTATTTTATTAGAAAACCAATAAATAGTACATGGATGTTGTGTCATTCATTTAAAATTCTTATAGAATTAAACACTGATGCTTCCTATAATTTATATACTTTTGCTTTTCTCCTCTAGAGGTAATAACAGGGCAATAAATATATCTCAATTCAGTGCATGTATAAAAAATGATAATAAAAAGTCTTTAATTTAGGTTTATTTACACAATTTTACTATGTAGAAGTTGTCTATAGTTATATACAGTTTAGAATCAGGACTGCTGTGTCCTGCCAAAGCAATGCATTTTTTTCTTTTTTTTTTCTATTGTTTGAGCAGACTTTTTTTCCTGCCCTTCTTTAACATTTCAGAATGTAAATTGATTAGGAATGTTCTGAATTGATGGAGACATTCTGGTTTGCTCTTAAAATTTAGCTCTTAAAGTACATTTCCTTTTACAAGCTTTTGATATATTTGTGGCTGCTTTTCTGTTACTGAATATAAAGAATGTCTGAGCACTGGATAGACTTATATTTATTTACAATAAAACCTGATGTATTAATTATTTCATTCAGTAGACAAGTATCATCATAAAGGCTGGGCTTATACAACATAGCAGGCATCACAGCAAAAATCATAAATGCTGTAGTTCCGTTTAGCTTGACAATGGCAGGTAATAGACTATCATTTCTGTTCCCTTAGCTACTGTATCCTTTTCTATCCATCATTCTTTATTGTTATTATCACACTTACTTCAGCATTCTTATATCAGCAGCATTTAGTGACACTGTGACAACGTGGCTCGGAAAGGCTGAACTTTTAATTGTGATGAGAAATAAGTTAGCTTAATTATTCTGTGTGAGTAAAAAAGATGTGGCTTGTTCTTCTTCCTAAGTCCTTCCTTCCTAATCGCAATTCAACACCCTCTTTAAGCATTGCTGTGTATGAAGTTCATGCTGCTAGACAAATAAATTCTTTGGAAAAATGCACATTTTTATTTGGAAATAATACCATCTCTTTGTTAGATTTGCAGCAATCCTATTTTGCCTCTACTGTTTTTAAGTCGAAAATGAAAAATTATTGAGAAGATGTTTGTGCATCATATTGTGCTGAATGGTATGTAGGTCAGCATGCTGCACCATAGCAGATAAGGCACAGTGAACAAGTGTTCTATGTACTTACAAGCAAATATCAGTCATAATAGAAGTAGACAGATCTACAAGAGCGTTTTGGCTTAGGAAATGTTTCTTGTCATTAGCATTTAAAAAAAGCTATGAGATTCAGGCCTATCAGCACCGATTCACAGCAAAGCCTGGCTTGCACAGGTTGTTATCTGTTCAGTACAGAGGTGCAGCTGGTTAGCAAATGGATTTGCAGATTTTTATTTTTTTTTTTTTTTTAGCAGGATGAGTAAAAAGGCAAAGAATCAGGTACTTACAACCCATTCAGAATGTAACAATTTTGTTTGTGTTATAAACCAAACCTTCTGTTTTTTGCAAACTGCATTATTTTTAGAAACAGAACCAAGAAAAAACGGCTGATTTAAAAAAAAAATCTTTATTCATATTCCAGTTTCCCTAAGGGCTCCAATATCCATGAAGTAATACCAGCAAAGGGAGCAATGAAGACTGCAGACTTCCATGATTCAGTTTACGATGCTGCTTTATTGTGTTAGCAGTCAAGTCAAAAGGCAATATCTAATATTTTTAATTTTTTATCTCTTCCTCTATGGGTTCTCAGAAATGTGAAGGGGAAAATATGTGACTGATTCCTTAACGCTTTGGCTGAAGGTTAGGGTAATTTTTATTTCACGTGGAAGTGGAATCATTCCCCATGATGATAATAATCAGGGCTGATACTGAAAGTAGTTCTGATTCAGGTATGGCTACTGATTAAGTAGCCATACCTGAATTGTAGGGTGCTGTTCTGCACAGCTCATTGCAATGTGGTAGGAATAGGTTTCCTCTTTAAGGAGAAATGCTATGCATGAGCTGATGGGACTGATTATCAGGTATGTGAATGTTCTTCTTAAATGGCAAAGAAAAACGCTATAGATTGAATGAAAATAGTCCTCTGAGAAACCTCCCCCAGCCAAGGTGGGGTTGCTGAAAGGACTGTGTGGATCCGCATCCTTCTGCCAGCCCTGCAGGTAGAGGGAGTGACCATCACATAGTGCCCCAGCGAGGACCACAGCTTCTGCCTGAGCTTCCACCCAAGCTTGAAATGGCTGTATGATGGTTTCTGACCTGCCTGCCTCCAGTGCTTGTTAGCTGAAAACCATCTCCATGGTGCATGAGCTTAAGGAAAATGGCCGTACTCAGAAAAAATACATGGTTACAGCCAGCATCTTTTCATCATGGTTCTTAACTTATTTGGAAACAAGTTTCAGGTATAGCTCCTGCTTTATTTTTAACAGCATCAGTATTCACTGAAAGGAGGATAGGATGGTAGCACACCTGAAAATATGAGGGCTGGATCAGTCTTTCAGTCAGTGTGCATGTGAGCTCTACCAGATACCTGCTGCTGAAGCATGACAGCTTTCCACATGGAACCTGTCAGTAAAGATGGCAATCAAACAAAGAAATGATAACACAAGAGCTCAAACACCCCAAACAGTAAGCACAAGTGGGACAAGCAAGATCCTGGCCTTCTTCAATGTGTTTTTACTTGGGCTTCCCAAATGTGTTTTTATGAAGTGATCAAATTGCTGCAGATTAGAGAGCAGTGTTAAAAGTATTCCTACTATGTATGAACCAAACATGAACATTTTATGAACTCCAGTCTTGGACAGTGTCCAAATATGAAGGTACTAGAAACATGTGCAGTAAGCAGAACATTGCTAAGTCCCTGCAAATGGAGAACCAAAGCTTAGAATGAAAGGAATAAATACTGATGAACAAGTATGAACGAAAGAATTTGGTTGAATATGCAAGGACTATAAAAGTGCTGAAACTATGAGGTGAAGTATACAGTAAATATTTATATTTCTGAATTGGAAAAGGGGAAGAAAAGATATTTATGGCTGGACAAGTGAGAACAGAAAGGAATCAGAAGTAAAGTGCCATGGAAAGTAGTGCAGTTAAATATTTAGGCTTTGATTTTGCACAGAGAAGTACTAAAACTAGACAAATAAATGCACCAGGTGAATATAATTTAGCACAAAGTATGTTGTTGCAGTTCTGCTTTTTAGGATACTACTGTCTTATTCAATGTATTTTGAATGTGAATCCAGTGGCTCTCTAAGTATGAATCTCCTGACAATATTTTCAGGTACGAGTAGAAACAAGAGAAGAGCTTTTCCAAATTAAATTACTTATGGTACTAGTCTTCTGTGAAATTAGCTCAAATTTGCCAAGTCAAAATTATTTCCTGCATTTCCTGGTCTAAATTCAGCTCACTGAGTTTAATGGGCGTTCTGTGGGTGTAACAGAGAGTAACATTTGACTCAGGAGCTACAAAGAGAAACATCTCCAACATTATTTTCTTACCTTAGTATCATATATTCAGCATCTTACTGTTGACTATAGTAGCAGATCTCTACTAGTCCTTACTTTGCCATTGACTGTCATAGGAAAGAATGTATGGAAAGGTACGACATATATAAACTATAACATTGATAAGGTTCTCACACTTGTTCATGGAAGTTGAGCAAGATCCCCTGGCTTTTACATGTGTTCAGTAACAATACATGATCTGATGGACAGAGGGAGATGAAGGAATTCCATACAGTTTTTTTTGAGATGAGTATCCTACAGTATAATCATTGTTAATGCATAAAAATATGGGAATCTCTGTGCAGTAAATTTAAAATTTACTTTGCTATTGTTTTAATGTAATTTTTTCAAAAAAGTATTTAGCTCTTTAAAGTTTTTGTAAATTATTATTTTAATGTCACCTTAACAAAGTTTAACTACTGACAGAAAGTAGATTCCTTTACCCTGAAAAAGCCAAAGTAAGAAGCTATGTTTTTCTCAGACTGAAGTTCAGAAATGAGTGCAAAGATACTGAACCAGCTCAATAGAAATGTGAAGATGTAGTGCAGATGAGCTGGACATGAATGTGAACTTCAGAGATTTTCAGAATGAGTCTTTCTCCATAAATATAGCATATCTTTTCCATTTGCCACCACCTATCTAAGCAGGTGACAGTATTTAACAGCCTGCGAGGTAGGCTGTACTTTGCATGAAGACACACGAAATTGCATGCACACAAGGGGAACCTTGCTTCAATGGCAGTGTATGTATATCAATTCATTAAATTATGAAATGTAATTCTGTGCTAAGACACAATTTCAAGGGATGTATTAAGAAATGTAACCCATTTCAGGGCCAATTTATAGATTTTATAATATATTTTTAATAGTAACGGAGATATATTTGATTGTGCATATAAATAAATACATAATATAACATTTCAATGGAAAATCAAGGATGACTTCCTAGAAGTCAGTGGGAACTCTCACGCACTACATTGGTGTGGGTTTTGCCTAGTGAAATTGCCATTTAAGCCAAAATTGCTGTCTATACTTAATGTGCCAAATTCAATGTAATTCTTTGTCTCTTTGTCTAAGTTTGATATTTTCTTATTGTTGTGGAAAAACATGGCTGAGGCACACTAAAAGGTAGTTCAGTTGTAAGATCTTGCATTAATCAAAGGTCACACTGATGACATCTATTACCTATCTATTACCTTAGTCAGAGACATGATCAAAAATCACTACTGAGCTCAGAGCGTGAATTAATGAAACATCACTTTGCTCACACTGTAGATGGGTCCCACCTGTAAAATGAGTCCCACCCTGGGGGAAATAGACAGCAACGTTAGCTGAAGACTCAGGGTGCATTTGTACAGCACTGACCAGGTAGACAATGTTGCATGAAATGCGGGCAGCAGCCCCTGGCCCAGACAGCTGCGTGTGGTTAGCTCATGATTCTGCCCCATCTGGAAGGCTCCCAGGCACCATTGCCACTCCAGCAATGGTGAAATGAGAGAATGTCACCTGCAAGGGACAAATATTCATTGCTTTGACAGCTGCTACCTGCAAAGAACAGCTACAAGTCTACAGGGGTAGAGTGAGGTGGGTACAGAAATAAAGCAGGTAGAGACAGCCTCCCTGGGGAAAATAGACGGCTGAATAACTCACCATGTCTCTGTGTCTTAGGACCAGCTACTTCAGTCCCAGTTTGGTCAAACTTGTTATCAAGCGCACTTCAAATCCCAGATACGCTCTGACCACACCACCCAAGTCCTGGAAGGCAGACGCAGGGACAGTGAGAATGAAGACCTTGGGCCCACTGTAGGAGAGGATCAGATTCGAGACCATCTTCAGAACCTGAACATATACAAGTCCATGGGGCGTGATGAAATCCATCCACAGGTCCTGAAGGAGCTGGTGAATGAAGTTGCTAAGCCACTGTCCATCATATTTGAAAAATCATGGCAGTTAGGTGAAGCTCCCAATGA
Source organism: Ara ararauna (assembly GCA_028858755.1). Lineage (NCBI taxonomy): Eukaryota > Metazoa > Chordata > Aves > Psittaciformes > Psittacidae > Ara > Ara ararauna. Next base: position 143,717,949 of record CM054377.1, on the reverse strand, counting down.
CTGGAAAAAGGGAAATATAACCCCCATTTTCAAGAAGGGGAAAATGGATGATCCGGGAAACTACAGACCAGTCAGTTGCACCTCTGTGCCTGGCAAAATCTTGGAGCAGATTCTCCTGGAAGGCATGCTGAGGCACATGAAAAACAACAAGGTGGTTGGTGACAGCCAGCATGGCTTCACTAAGGGGAAATTCTGCCAGACCAATTTTGTGGCCTTCTGTGATGGGGCTACTGAACAGATGGCCAGGGGTAAAGCTGTTGATGCCATCTACCTGGACTTGTGCAAAGTGTTTGACACTGTCTCACATGACATCCTTGTCTCTAAGTTGGAGAGACATCAATTTGATAGATGGACCACTCGGTGGATAAAGAACTGGCTGAACGGCTGCACGCAAAGAGTTGTGCTGAATGGCTCAATGTCCATCTGGAGACCAGTAAGGAGTGGTGTCCCTCAGGGATCGGTGTTGGGACCGGTCTTGTTCAACATCTTTGTCGGTGACATGGACAGTGGGATTGAGTGCGCCCTCAGCAAGTTTGCCAATGACACCAAGCTGTGTGGTTCGGTTGATACACTGGAGGGAAGAAATACCAACCAGAGGGACCTTGACACGCTTGTAAGGTGGGCTGATGCCAACCTGATGAATTTTAACCATGACAAGTTCAAGGTCCTACAGCTGGGTGGGAGCAATCCCAGGCAGAGCTCCAGGTTGGGCAGAGAACAGATTCAGAGCAGCCCTGCAGAGAAGGACTTGGGGGTTTTGGTTGATGAGAAAATGAACATGAGCCGGCAGCGTGCGCTTGCAGCCCAGAAAGCCAACCGTATCCTGGGCTGCATCTAAAGGAGCGTGACCAGCAGGTCGAGGGAGGTGATCCTGCCCCTCTCCTCTGCTCTTGTGAGACCTCACTTGGAGTACTGTGTGCAGTTCTGGTGTCCTCAACATAAAAAGGACATGGAACTGTTGGAACAAGTCCAGAGGAGGGCCATGAGGATGATCAGGTGACTGGAGCACCTCCCATCTGAAGATAGGCTGAGCAAGTTGGGGCTGTTCAGCCTGGAGAAGAGAAGGGTGCATGGAGACCTCATAGCAGCCTTCCAGTATCTGAAGGGGGCCTATAAGGATGCTGGGGAAGGACTCTTCATTAGGGACTGTAGCGACAGAACAAGGGGTAATGGACTCAAACTTAAACAGGGGAAGCTTAGATTGGATATAAGGAAGAAGTTATTTACTGTGAGGGTGGTGAGGCACTGGAATGGGTTGCCTGAGGAAGTTGTGAATGCTTCATCCCTGGCAGTGTTCAAGGGCAGGTTGGACATAGCCTTGGGTGACATAGTTTAGTGGGAGGTGTCCCTGCCCCTGGCAGGCGGGTTGGAACTCAATGATCTTAAGGTCCTTTCCAACCCTAACTATTCTACGATTCTATGATTCTGTATTTTCCATATCCCACAGAGTGCTCAGCTGTGTGTTACCTAAGGAGCTGCTCTCCCAGCTGCTGAGGTAGGTATTTTCGTCATCGTGAAGGGTAAGTTTGTTAAATTGTGTTTTAATTAAAAGACATTGAGGAACATGATTTTGGTATTGGGCATGAGGAATTTTTGGGTATTCAGAACTGTTCTGTGTGTCGTAATGATGTAGAGTATTTCCTTTTCCACCACTTTTCCCACTTACCTACGTAAGGAATGAGAGAATACTGTGGGCAACATTTGCAGCAGCATTGTATCTGGCTATTGGTATTTGGAAACCAGGGGTCAGAACATCAGCTGTTGTAAAATCGTGTTGCACCACTGCAATAAACTGAGTTATGGCAGTTTCCACCAGCTGAGGACTTGGACCTAGATTTTTAGGAACATTTGATTAAACAATATTAGAGCAAAACTCTATCTAAGTAGCTTCACATTTTACCTGCAATGGTGATCCGTAATTGATGTATCAGAGGGAGAAAAGTAAAACAAATCAACAAAAAAAGGACACAATTAGTCTGATGAATATCATGCAATTGATTTCCGAAGCTGGACAATCCAAGCCCATACATGTAAATAGCAGTTCACTGATTTTTTTTTTCTTCTTTCAGTTCAAAAGCAGATCATCAGAACTTGATCTTGCTTGCACCAGCACTGCTGATAGCTTTGATATGAGTGACAGCAGGATCAGGGCTTTACTCATCAGAGAGCTATATTCAGCCTTATGGCAAGTGGAAGAAGAGGTGAGAGTTGATAAGGAAATACATCTAATAATCTCATTTTAGGTTTTGCATTAATTCACTGTAGCTGCCCTTAAGTATGGTACTAAAAACTAGTAAATCAAATTCTTCCACTAAGGGCTGATGGAGGGCACCTATTTTTTCTTCTATTATATAAAAAGCATGGAAGGAAAAATAAATAAATAACAGCTATAAAAAGGTGTGCAATGAAAAATGGCTGTGTTCAGGGATAGAGAACAAATGCTAATCAGCTCATATCTTGTACAGATGAAAATTGTTGTACATATTGCCAGTAAGCCAGCATAAACAGCACGTTATTCTTTTAAACATTAGGGATTAAATCTGTAAAATCCTTCAAACCTTCTTTTTGCTCGGATTTTATTGTGACTTATCTGGAGTCAGTCAGAGGCCGGATTTTCAGAATATGTCAAAGTTTGAATAATTCTATTTTTATTCAAGTCTGAGATTCATACTCTTAACTTTTCTCTGAGAGATATTAGTGGAATTTACAGCATTGGCACAATGGGAAAATAAGACAATTTTGATCAATTAAGTACACTAAAAACATGACATGCAATTGCTTGATGTTTATGTTGTAGTTATTTGCACTTGTAAAATTGCAGGTACAATTAATGTAACATGGCTAGGACATCCACAGAAAATTAGATGTATTGCTTTGATTTGGTAGAGTGCTTCAGTACATGTCTGAAAATAAGGTAACATGATGGGTTAAGAGGAGAGAAAGAGAAAGGCTTGAAGGTAGCAAAGAAAAAATGTTATTAAACAAGCTAATGAATGTCTGGGGAGGGAGATGGTGTAGATATATATATACACACATGCTATATATACATGCTATATGTATATATACATGTTATATATAGGCTATATGTATATATGCTATATATAATATATAATACACTATATATACACACTATATACAATACACTATATATATATATAACCTGCCATTATTTATAGATGAAGATGTATCTTCTAGAAGCTCCCAGGAGAAAGGGAGAAGGGCTGATTCCTATCCTGGTAGGATGACTCGAAAAAAAGAATGATTTCAGCCATTTTTACCTTGCCTTCATAAGCATTTTATTCTATCTGACATTTTAGTCACACACACAAAAAAAATCCTCATCACAACCTCAGGATGCAGTCTTTCTGTTTCACCATTAGGTCTGATCCCAGCAGCACCAAAGTGACATAGCAGTATTTAAAATACCTTTTTATGTTACCAGAAAGTCTTACAATAATCCTTCTTTGGTCAATAATAGGCATCTAAAGATGTCCCCATAACTGAGTGGGGCTCCTATCTTAAAAGACATTCCAGAAACAAGAAGCAGCCTTCACTGCACAATTGGCTCAGCCAGCCCTTTTGCAGGCTTCTTGTTCATCCCAATTCCTTTTGGCTGTCTACTCACATATAAACAATGGAACACACTATCCTGATGTGACACAAAGTAATGCACTTATTCAGGCATTTTCAGGAAATAGCAATATTTGAATTAAACAACTCTACTGGATTCCAAATGTGAGAAAGCACAGATACATGTGTTCAAACACTTTTAGAAACACTCATTTGGCAAATTAATAATCCAAAGATAACTGAAACAAAATAAATGTGCAAGTAGTGATTTATATTTAAAAATTTTCCATCTGATTTAAGTGTCAATTTGATTTAAACAGGGCAGAAGAGGGTGACCCCCTCACTTACAGTGCTGTGCTGCTCCTCAGCATGCAGTGACACAGGGGTTCATGCAGCTACTTTTTTGAGAATTGCTCATGTTGTAAAACACAGGCTTACAAGCTGGGGCTTTGTAATTTGGTCATGAAATTAACTGATTTGTGCACATATTCCTGTAGGTTCAAATATTTTATCAGTGTGGAGTGCAAGGCATGAAGGCCGTTCCTGTGCCACAGCTGTCTAAAGTGTATAAGTGAGGCAAACAAAATGAAGTAAAAAGGAAATTTACGCACAAAAGAAACCCTAAAAAAGGAAGGGAAACTGTCCTTGATGTTAGAGCTTGTCTTGCTTTATGCAGGAATTCTGTTGTTACTTTTGAAAATATAAAAGCGGTTCCAAAGCACATTGGCATGTGCATGAAACTGCAATACTCACTTGGCACTGCTTGTTCCCAGTGCTGGCAGTGTGGCACATAGACCTCTTTAGCCTCTTCCTCTGTTGTTTTCTGCATAAGAGCCAATCATTGTGGCTACTCATGAGGCAAGGCTGGCAGCTGAAGAACCCAGATGCCAAGCTCTGGACTGTGTGTCTGTTCGGCTTGTGGCTGGTCTCTTCCCTGGCATCTGCCCTGGCATTGCAGCAGGCTGTGTAACCGTCTGTGGAGCTGGGTTCAGGATTAGTCTTCTGCTGGATAGCATGCTCTTCTGGTCACTGTTTGCCTTTCGAATTACCATTGATTATGAGGAATGTGTGTCTCTCATGCAGACTCCACCCAAGATGTGTGTGCTTGTGTAGTGCTGTCTGATGGCTGAAAAGGGGTGCCCCCTTTCACCGGCACAGTGTGCTTTCTGCTTTAGATCAGAGTGCAGTTCATTTGAGCCACATAAACCCAACCATCTCCTCTCAGCCGGGAAAATTTTCAAGTTGAATGAAAATACACTTGTATGACTTTTATAAGGAAGAGCCCCCCAGGCACCAGAGGAGGCCTGAAGACTGCCATCTTTGGTTTGTATTAGCCTATGTGCCCGCAAGATCTTTTTTGGGCTCTGGTTGATTTTTAATCCACTGTAAATCATAGAACCACTGTAAGCGTCAAAGCTGAGCAATATGAGATGTTTGTTTCTCCTTTGGGGTGTTTAGTTTTGACATCCAGAAAATTTAGCAGGTGATTTAAGCAGGGAAACTTCCAGGACAATGGAAACCCTGCTAGCATGTGCCTGAAGGGGTAAAAAGTCTTTTCTTGTAGTTTGTTAACGTAAACTTGCTATATGTCTTGACAACAATCCTTAATTTTTTAATATATATTCTCCTGCCTTTCTTCTCTTGGATTTAAAGAGTACCAGCTGATCAGAACCAATCTGCCCCTGGGTCATATTTGTCACTGCTTCTGCCTACTGCTGGTGAGAACAAGGGAAAGGTTTCCTATATTGTGATCAGGCTTTCACTACACTGACACTAAACTCATCTGAAGCCTGATTATAAAAGGGCATTTCTTTCCTCTGGAGTCTCCTCTTCCTTGTCTATGCACTGGTATAGCTCTAGGTTCAGGTCCCTGCACCTACATGCACGTATGCTGAGAAAGGCAGGAAAAGTGAGCTAAAAACCTTGATGTGAAACCTATTTTGAAGCCTTCCAGTATTATGAAGTTGTTGGTCACAATTTTTCTGAAAGAAAGCTTTTGTAGTGAGAAAACAGAGTAATGGATTTTTTAGCAGTCTGTTTGCTGGTAAGCAAATCCATAACAGGTGTATTTAGGATGTGCCTAATACAACAGTTGTGGACAGTAGGCCAGTCTAAGGGTAATGGGTGATGTGAGGGCTCATATACTTCTTATAAATAGCATCTCTTCCTGAGACTTCTGGCAATAAAATACTGGGCTAGAGGAACCATTGGCTTGGCCCAGGGGAGCATATATTCTCATGCCACTGAACACCAGCATGGCTGTAATAGTGGCTGGGAATGGAGACAATACAGCACTGCTTGAGTTTGTTCTTTTCCCTCTCGAAGTACGAGAGCTCATTCTCCAAGTGTCTCATACCCCCTCATATTCATACAGCTAGAAGTGCAGGAGTGCAGGAGAGATGTACCACATTGCAGCTGTGTGACTGATGCCCCAGGGCCACAGCCGGTAGCACAGGCTCACTGCACCAGGAGAGATTGTAACACCATCTATCAGAGCCTGCCACAAGCATTGTGTCAGCTACCCAGTCAGGTCCATCACATCCAGAGCTACTGCATGTTCACTCCCTCTCCAGATTTCCACTACAAGTTACTTTTGGAAACATTTCTGTTTGGATCACTCTGAGAAAAGACCAATGTCCATGTTATTCTTTCTGACCAGAGGCAAAGGAAAAGTGGCTTTTCGACAATTCATCAAATTCCTTTTGGACCAGAGAACTTCACTGTGGTATTGTGCCCAGCTGCAATGCCAGCTTTCAGTAAGATGTCAGAAGATAATTTTAATAGAAATTGCATACTCAGAGTACTATTGAACAATGCCTTTCCCAATCATTTAAGAATGAAAATGCTTGATAAACCTCAGAAACATAACATCTCAGGAGTCATTCCCAGTGAACAAGAACCCTATTAATTTGTTTTCTAGTAGGTACCAATTTTAATATTACTTAAACCAATTCTTTTTGTTTATAGAATACATTTTTGCTATCATGAGACAATAGAAAAATTTCAACCTCCCAAAATTATCTATTTGTTTTAATAAGCTTCATCAAAAGAACCTGTTGATAATTTCTAACGTGTAATTTGCTTTCAGCTCGAATACGAAGTGACTCATAAAATTTTGAAAACATAAAGATAATTTTGTGGATCTAGCTTGGATTCTCCTTCTACAATTGATAGGAGGTGCAAATTCTTGCAGCATATCCACAGGTAAGTGAGCAGAAGCATTTCCCATTTTGAAACTCACACTGCTTAAGATCCTGTAAACTAACCAGTCATAAGTGTCTTGTGTAGCCTGGACTACTAAGGTTTTTGATTCAAAGCTTCCAACCTAGTGATGTCTTTTAAATCTATTCTTAAGGTGTTTCATGTCTGCAGCCTGTGCAAATGACTGGAATCAGACAAGACATGCCGTTATGATGGCTGTGCTGGTCATGGGGAGCCAATGTTCACATTAAAGAAGGTTGTGACCAGTTGGCTATAGGTGCCCTCCCACCCCCAAAATTGGGGTGACACTGCAGCATGGTTTCTGTGGGTTGCTTTGCACTGTGGCTAGAGACAGAATCAAAAGATTACTTTCATTTTACCCATGAGATGCTTATTTTATAGCCCTTTCATACTCTGATATAAATTAGCAGAGGCAGATGCTCATCACTTTTTACATCAGTAAATCCCTTCTCAAAGACAGAAAATATACATTAGTCATCAAGTCAGCACTTATTTTTAAAATCCAGCCTAGGGAGCAAAATAGGCAAACATGATCTTTGTTTGAAATTATATTTGGTCAGCAAATGACAGATGAATGTTTGTGTTGCATTTACCTGTTTTCTTCAATCACATCATGTTATAAAACACATAATTTTGGTCTCTTCTCCCTGAGGTTTTTAATACATAGTGGTTGGACCATGCAGTCAATTTTTTGGTGCAAACCCCTTTAAGAACAAGTTGGCAGAAAAAATATTATTTAAAACCTCATTAAAAGGAGCTAAGGTTTGGCACAAACAAATCTCAGTGTGGGAATTAATTCTTTTTCACCAAATTAAAAAAAAATCGTTTTGTTTGTTTTAAAATATATCTGTGCAGCAAAAAAACCCTTACCGCTTCCCCCAAAATATAGCTGATCTGCTGGTTTTGATAACATTTTTGTGCTTGTAGAACTCCTATACAGCTTCTATTTAAACTGAAATTTGGCAAGTGATTAGACCATAATATGTCTAAATGCTTTGTGTATTTTGGAGAAAAATAAAGTAAAAAAAGAGCTGAGATAATAAAGCTCCAAAAGTTGCTGCTGCTTATGTGCTGCAAGTGCTTTCCAAAGAAGTTTCATAAGATTTTTAATTAGGTGGCTAAGACTATACATGGTAGACTGGAACTGTTTGGTCTGTGGGGTAAATAATGTGCATTTTAAAAACATTTATAAATACATATTCCCCCACTTGACAGTGCTATTCCAGTCCGCTGAGTAAATAATGCATATTTTTTGAAATTCATAAATACATATAATATGTAAAAAAGCTGCCCTGATACCATATGTGTGGGACCTAGAAACTTGTGTGATGCTGTAACAGACACAGTCCCCAAGGTTGATACATCCTCAATAACCTCCCACAAAAGTTTTCTTTCAAAATAAAGCAAGCAAGGAAATTCTATAGACCAAATTACACTCAAATAAGATGAAGGCTCTGACACAAATCTCCAGGACTCTGCAGAGTCAAAGTAAAGCTTGCCTTTGTCCTCAGAGCATGCTGCTAAGGTTTTTTACTCTATTCCTTTCTTTTTCTTCTTGCTACCTTAAGAACAGCATGATTTGAGAAAAGAATGTCAACATTCATGTTTCATTTCTTGAGCCCTGTGACTTTGAATACACATGGATTATTCAGATAGGAATGTTTTATTGCTATTCATTAGTCTTCTGGATTTGTTTGGTTTGGGTTGTTTCTTCTTTTTGTTTGTTCGTTTTTTTCTTTTTTAAAAAATAAATTTCTTAATTAAAGGAATACAGGAGTAATCTCAAGCAGCCAGAAAGCCCCGGTTTGATACAGGAAATCCAGAATTGCATGTCTCTAATTAAGAAGTATCGATGTATAGATCAGGGCTTTCACTTTTGTAGTCCTTTATACAACAAAATGCTGAAGCACACACTTAACTTTAAGTGTGTGCTTATACTCACCCCTACTCAGCAAAAAACTTAAGCACATCCTCCAATCTACTTTAACTAGAGCATATGTTTATATGTTTTTCTGAGTCAGTGCCTAAGTTACACCTATAAACGAGCCCTGACTGAATCTCTATCAGCAACATTAAACGTTATTAAGGTATGTAGACCTACTGGGAGTTGTGCTATGTGGTGGTCAACAAATCTGCTCCCTCCTTTGTGCATTTATTTGCAGGTATGCAATAAGGTGTACCCACTGGGAGCAAATTCTGCCCAATCTGAATGGCAGCACTTCATGTCATCCCGAATCTTATATGGTGCAGAGGAAAATGAGACCCCAAAGAGAGATGGATAGCAAAATTGTCCGTAAAATTATAGGTAGTGAATCTGAGAAGAAATGTTGTGAACTTTAACCACTGGTTTTGGTTTCCTCCCACATCTTCTATACAGATATCACCTTCATGTGACTGGTTCCTTAGTGAAATTATTCCTGTGTGTATCTTTATATTATTCTCTTATCTTCTAACTACTATATTTCTGCACAGTTTTGTATCTGCTAGCCCCAGCATTTACAGCCTACGAAAACCTCATAAATCTACTTCATTTTTCTAATAAGACATGAAAGTCCTTAATTGGCCTTAATCAAATGCACTTAAAGGGCAATAAACGTGTTTAAGCCCCTCTTTCAGGGTGAGCTACAGTACTCTCACTCTGCTCTGTTTTAGCCTTTGTGGTAATTAATCACTTATTCATATGTGGCACATCAGTAACAAGATCAAGCAACTACTGCACAATTGCATGATAATAAGCTGCTCATATATGTGTCAAGATTTAGTAATCCTTTTTAAAGCCTAATTTAAACTCATTTTACAACTAACCAGGCTGCTTCTCTGAAGTATTTCTACCCAGTATCATTTTTACATATTTCTGCTGAAATGCCATCTTTTTAGTTTGTTTATAGAGCTCCATTTGCCTTAAATCTACTCATGGTACCAGAGTGGATTACAGCACTGTAAGAGCCTTGCTATTATTTTTTTTGAAAAAGCTTTGTCTTTGATCCAAGACCACAGTCAACCCCACCCAGAAGAAAAGGCCGCAGAATTAACATCATAGAATCATAGAATCATAGAATAGTTAGGGTTGGAAAGGACCTTAAGACCATCTAGTTCCAACCCCCCTGTCCATTATGATAACTTTTAAAATAAGTAATGAATTACAGTGAAGGTTTATTTTCCAGGCTGCTGAGGCTGTGACCCCAGTGAATCTCATGCTGCTTGCTTCCATCAGTGGGCAAAGGAACAGTCTTGGGAACCTGACGTTCTTTCCTAGGTGTCAGGCCTTTGATTCCTGGCAATGAATCTGAACTCTGATTTGTGTTTGCCATAGTTTCCAGAATTTTATTCTTCAGACACAGAAGAGTGCATATGTAAGAATCTGAGTTGAAGTAATGTTGACAAAAGCTGATGTCTTCTAATGATCCTCTGGCTTGGGATGAAAAGCAGCAGTGTCCAAAATGTGCGGGAGAAAGGTATTTGCTTTTACCAGCCAGGTGTTGTACTTCATGGCTATATATTCACAGTAAGTGATCTGAGCACTTACGTTTGGTTTTCAAATGAACAAGGGGTCAGGCCAGTGCTTACTATGTACAAAAAGCACCAGTGAGTAATGGGAAAAGCATGGTCATGTCATTCTCCATGGATTATCTCAAGTGGAATAGTTGTTAAAAACTTTATTTTAGTTTCAGTTTTTGAGGTCTGGAGCTTATTTTGTATGAACTTATTTTACACCTCTAAATAAGGCCTGCAAAATCATATTCGGATTTCTAATGGTTATTTTATGTCTTGTAGGACTTCCTAGCTGTTCTAAAGTTTCCACTGTCACATTTGATCTACAAGAAGTGGTTTGTGCTTCTTATTATGAATTCAGGTGCTATACAGACCAGTCCATGGGCACTTTAGAATCACGTCTTCATCCAACTCCCCACGATAACCTGGATATGGCAAAAATCTCGATAATCATCTGTGTGTGTGCCTGTGGGAATGTGTGTGTTGGCTGTGGTAAGGTTGTCAGTAAATCTAGAGACGTGTCCTATATTCTGGCAGCTCAGGATCGGCACCCATGTATATTTTCTATTTTCGACTTTCAATGTAAGTGTAGGGAGACAGGAGAAGGAAGAATACAAGCTCTGTTCCTAGTCATGCTCCCCATGCAAATAAAATGGACCCATACCATCTTCTGTATTTAGTGACCTGTGGGAATGCTGTGGTTGAGAAAACTATTTCCAAAGGGCTTGGTACCATGCTTTAAGGAGAGTCTGTCACAAGCCAGGTGGAACAGATCTTTTTGTTATAAAAGCAGCTTATGTTACATATTCCTTATCACTTAAAGCTGAGAAGCAGAATGTACCAGGTTTTTGTCAGCATCGAAATACCCTCATACCTAGAGTAAAGCAATTCAAGGAAACAGCCAGAGTGGAAGAATTGGAACAATTAAAACCCCATTAAAGTTTAAACTCCTTTCAAAAGTGGAGGATAACTAGGGAAGGTTTAAACAGTTCTTCAATATGTAGCTGTGAGCAATTGAGACCAGCAGGAAAGAAGGCAGTCAGGAGACAGCCTTATTCCAACAGTTGCTCATTCTGCAGTCGTTGATATTGTCAGTACATTGCTAGCTCAGGCAGAGGAGACTAAGCCATGAAGCAGTATCTCAGAAATACGAGGATTTCTGCACTGCAATTAAAAATGTAATGGAAAAGCATTTGTTTAGCAGAGAATATCAAAAAGAAGTTGGAAAGACTGAATAATTTTGGACTTGATTAGATCTCTAGACTTCAGTTCTCAAGGCACTCAGTCTCTCTGATAAGAAAGCAGATTGTGCCTGCAATATGGGACAAAACACTCTGCAGGATGTTATGGGAAATCCTAAAATTAACCTTTTGCAAAACTATTCAGACTTGTTAAGCACAGGAAGCCACCTGTCCTAATAGATTAGGAGAAGCTTACGGGTGGTCATTGGTGCTGAGGTGATGGACTCAGCGCACAATGTAAAATGCTACCTCAGAAATCAATGGGGATGGGGCAGGGAGGAGGAAATTGCTACAAATATTCCCAGTACCCACCCTAAGGAATAATTCTCAGCAATAGTTGTGGGGTTTTTTAAACAATCAAGGTGTTTCCTAAGGTGTTTCAGAAAGAATAAACAAATGTCATTTAGAGATTGGAAAGATCTCGGAGGATGACTAGGTAGTTTTACATTGGGCTTGTGTCTTTGCTACAGTATGCCATGGAAGCCAAAAGTGTAAATGAGTTAAAAAACGGATTGTACTACCAAACACTAGTCAGTTGCAACCTCTGGTTCAAGAACCCTCAAACCAGGCTGTGGTGGAAGCCAGCAAAGTATAGCAAGGAATCAGTCAGCTCATACTCTCTTTCTGTTGGGATCCACTGCTGGTCACTGTCGGAGAGAGGGTATTGGGAGAGATGGACCTTTGATATGACATTGCATAATGGCTTTAAAGTAAATTGAGTAAACTATAAAAGCTTCCTTCTATGCCAAAAATATAGTCCAAGTCAAAAGGAGAAAAAAAAGAAAAAAACCCAAAAAAAACTGGTAGCACAGAGAAAAGGGAAAACTGGCATTAGTTTGTTTATATTGGCCAGAAAATTCCTGTACTTGTCCTCAACTGTTATTTTTATTCTTATTTTGTTTCGGAAGTATTCTATGAGAGAGAGAAAGGTGACTGCATATCAAATCTATACACTTCAAACTCAGTTCATAAATGCCTGATGCTGGATATAGGATAGTTGACAGGAATTTACACTGTTCAAGCTTTGGAATAAGTTTGTAGCTGCATTACTACTGATCCTATTATCCAGCAGATTGGTAGAAAACCACAACTAAACCACTAAAACACTAAAGAGTCTCAGTTCATGAAGGCTGTAGTCAATCTCAGCTCTTTTTAGCACTCTTATATTTCAGAGCAGCACTAATGAATCAAGCATGGGTTATCAACTGCTACCATTTTATTCAGCTGAAAACTGAAAACCAGGTTACCTGCATTGTTAGAAAGTAATGTCAGAATCCCCAAGGACTTGCAGAAATGAAAAGAGACAGATAAAGCAAAATAGGATTACTTGGAACATGGGAATTTCCACCATGTCGTGAAAACGATGCTATGTGTAGCTACAACATCAGAAAAGAGGTAGAACTAACAGCAGTGTCACAAAAAGAAGCCTCAGGGTTGCAGATCTTGCATGCTTTTTTAGTTTTTCATCCATGAGGAATATGTAGTAAGGGTGAATTGATAGCTAATGGGCTTAGTGCTGTCAGTCAGCAATGCTGCTGATGCAGTTACGGGCAGTTACCTATGGGTCTGCAGAACAGCATAGGGCCATTGGTGCAGTCTGATGCATATTTTCTTACATTCTTATATCCTTAAAGAAATGGGTTTCAAAATTTCAAGTTCTGCATTATGTTGATTATTCACTGTTTCTACTGTTACATGTAGTGGGGAAAGAAAATCTGTATTATCTAAGAGGTTTGAGACAGATGAAATAGTTGATAGCTGCTCCTGTTCTGCGCTGCCTAATCACGACTTGGGTGCAGAGAAAACACTGTAAGAAAGACAAGGAGCCTGATCCTCTCTGAGGCTGTCTAAATAGTAGTCAACAACAGTAGGCAGGTGAGTGGGCTGTACACTTGCGCTTCTGAAGAAGCACCTCACTTATATTCAGTAACGTGAGCAGGCACACAAACTCCTACCATTAGAAAGCTGGCACAATATGGTTGTACCAAGTTACACGGATGCAGGCCCCAAACCTCATGCAGCTCACCAGGTAGTGGACTGAAATGAATGGAGGGAAAACTCTGAGTGGAAAAATGGGCTTTGGGCTGTATTCTTGTAAATGAGGAGGAGATTTCTGCTCAGGATCAGAGGCAGACTTTTAAATGAGGTGGCTGATGCTCTACTCTTTAAAGCTGTGAGGAAGTTTAAGATGATTTGCTTTCTGAAGATCCATCATCTATTTAGACTGGCTTGGTAGGGCCGATGGTATTTAACTGTTAACGTGATCCTTGAAGTAGCCATCTATTCCCTTCAAACAACTTTTGAATTTTTTGATGAGCATCAGCCAGTGATGATGAAGAGATCATGCCAGCTGGTGTGCGGACTCCTCCCCATCCAGGGGAAGAATGCTGCTTTCTTTAGGTGCTAAGTAAGGGGAGAGAAAAAGATGATGCTGTGGGGTGGACTGATGGAAATGAGAAAAATTAAAGGATGTCTTGAGAGACTCAGGGGTTCTAGAGTTATTTTCCATCGTGCTTGTTTACTTTCTCGATAAGCATAATGGTGAAAAAAAGTCAGTATCCTGGCTCTGATTATAGTCAGGAGTAGAAGTATAATGAAAGACAGTAGAGAACAGAAACTCAGTCTTAGGTTTAGGGACTTTTTCAGAAGAGGATGTAATCTCCATGCTGGACTTTAATTTTTCAGGTTTTTTTCTTTTTTTAAAAAACTCATTTATGTTTTCCTCATTCCATTCTACAATGTTAGTAAAGGAATGTACATCCCCTTTTCTGTTTTACAGCCTCTGCTTGATAGAGTCATTCAGTGCCTGCTTGTTAAGCTGGTGTGAAAAACAGTGAATGACCTTTCCCTATTCACCTTTTCTACTCTGTTCATGACTGTCTACTGCTCTTCCTCTCATTCATTTTTTTCCAAGCTGAAAACTCCTACTGTATCTAATTGCTCCTCATCTGGCACTCACTCTGCACATCTGATTGGCTGTCACCATCCACAATGCCTTTTCTGACTCTATTGTAACTTTTTTGAGGTGGATGATTAAAATATTTAATACGTGCAGTATTTGAAATCATAGGCGAAACAGGCAGTGGCAGAATCATGTTCCCATTTTCTTTCAGAATCATCTTCTCTATTTCTTTCCTAACAGTTTCTAACACATTTCTGGCCTTCTGTTGAACAGACATGTTTTAAAGTATTATTCAAAATGACTCCAAGAAATCATTCCTAGTATCAATAATAGTAAAGAGCCAGTGCTTCTGTCTATGGAGTGCCATTCTTTGTTCTGCTTGTTCATGACTTTGTGTGGATCAGTGCTGAACTTCACTGTCGCTGTGCTGTGCAGTCCCTCAGTGTTATAAAATTTTCCTGTAACTCTTTGGTCACTTTTAGCTCTGAGGATCCTGGAAAACTCTGTGCCATCAGCAAACTTTCTTAGCCTCACCATTCACTTTGTGTTCCTCATTATTTATAATATGTTGAAGCACACAAGTCTGTGCACAGCTCCCTGTGGATCTGGTAACCTTCCTCTTAACAGGAAAACTCCACTTTATTTTAACTCCTTGTTTCCTGTCTTTAAACCAATTATTAAGTCATCAGATGGCTTCAAGTCTTATTTCACAATGATTTAATGTCTTTAAAAGCTTTTGGTGAAGGATCTTGCCAAACTTTTATCTTTCAATGAAAATATACTTTCTCAGCTGGGTCACTCTCTCTATTGTTAATGCTTTCACAACACTTGAACGGATTTGTGTGGCGTGATTTCTCATTGCAGAAGCTATCTCAATGTATCATATTTATTTACACCTCTACTACCCATGTTCCTTATTGTCAATTGTATCGATTTTGACCCTAATGCCATCAGACTTCCAAAGCTGTAGTTCTCAGGAGCTTTCTGTGGGAAACTTTTAAAAAATCCATCGGAGTTGTCATTTTTTGTTGCCTGATGCAAGGAATGAGTTACCTGTGATTTTAGAAACTACCTTTAAATCTGTGATTTTATGAAACTTTATGGAGTTTATCCTATTTTAGATTTTCCTCGATTTCTTCTCTTTGAAGGATACAGATGTATTTTTTTAGCATCCATACTTTTCTTACACTTTACTGCTTAAGCCAAACCAGCTTTCTTGTATTTTTGTATTTTTTGATAGGTGACTCATACATTTTCTAAAGCTGGTGCCATAAGTCCTGAAATATTTTGCCATTTATCTGCTCCTTTTAATTTTTTTTTTCCCAGTATAATCTCTGCCTTTATTTACATCCCTCGTTGCAACTTGGAAGGAACCCAGAGTCCATTATTTTCTAAAGTCTTACGATCTGTAAACAAGTCTCATGATTATGCAGAGGGTTTGATTACAGGGTTCCAGCTAATGGAATAATGAAATTGCTCTGTCTGTGTATCAGTAGCCTCCTAATGACCTATGAGCTTACTGCCATTTTCAAACAAATTTGATAGAAGGGCAAATCTGAAATATTATTGCATTTCTAAAGTTTCATTGAAATTGCCTGGGTACTGGAGAGAGACCTCAGCTGAATGACTGCACTGAGCTGAAAGTTAAAAAGCTAAAACCCAGGCATTACATTGTCTGCTAGCAGATGAATATATAGACAGGAACAGAGCAAGTGCTGTCCTTTCCTCTTAGTAACTGTCACAAGGGACATAAAAGAATCTAAGATTCTGGTGCTGGGAGAAGTTTTGAGAGACACAGACACGTATAAAACCTGGTTTCATCATTTCTTCAGCTTATGAAGTCAATTTTTTAAAGGTTTAAATTGACAACATTGATTAAGAGGTGGGTCTAAATTATGCCTCTCTCCAAGAATATTCTTTAAAAAGGGAAGACTAAAAGTCCACTTGCTGTGACTCCCTACACTACTTCATTGGGTGAGGCAGCTAGTTCTTCACCCGCTGCTGTAAAATAGCCTTAGAAACCTAGTCCAAAGTTATTTAGTCTTTTGGACTCTGCACTGCTGCACTCCAAGGTAGTGCATGAGGAACTGCAGCTGTTTGTATGATCATCTCTATATATCCTCACCATTCACTTGTCCAGTCTGTGGGTGCTGAGACAGTCAAGGAAGACTTGAGCTGAGACTGATGGCAAAATACTGCAGTGCAGAGGGGATTAGACTTCCATGCAGTAGTTGAGTATCTGCTGGGAGGAACTCCTTTGTTTTGGCATGGCCCCGTGATTCAGTGAGGGTGCTTTGAGGTGACAGTATTGACCAGGTGAGCTCACCTAGCTCAAATGCCTGCTCTGAACTGTAGCTCTCGTCGTTCACTTACATGCTGCTTAATCCCATGCAGGATCACTCTGCTAATTTGGAATAATTAAAAAAAAAGAAAAGTCAACAGAACCAAACAACTTGATAGTATGTGCTAAGGAGAGCTGGCACCATTTGCTTGTGGGTAGCACTCATCAGCAGGCTTCCTCAGTGCTGCTCAAGGTGACGTAAACGCGTACCAAAAATCTGAATAAAGTCGTATTTCTGACAGTGCAGGCAAAAATTCTGACCTAGTTTAATCAGTCACTCTGCTTTTCTGGTTGTTCTGATCTGTTGTTCATTTACGTTGGGCAGCTGGACAATAGGATTTTGCATGGGCCACAAACAATGAAATAAAACAGCAAGACGTACTGTATTTTACTGAAACATAATATAAAGGGCAGCAGGGGACTAGTCAAAGCCCAATATTCTGAGACTGTAATTTTTTATCACTAGTTTATTTCCTAAACCAAAATGTTTTTGAGTATAAATATTGGATGAAAGCAAAGCTGCACTACATTTGCTGTCATGGAGGCAAGACCTAAACCTACTTTTTATTAGAATTAAATTAATACGGCATAAGTAGTTTTATAGTTTTAGCATTTTATTATTATTTATGTTTTAACTGCTCTGCATAAATAGAACTGTTCCTTGTTTCTTTTTGGTTTTACTACTAATAAAAGGTAATATGCATAATAATTCAGGGACTGTTTGCATTTCCAGGCACTTTTGTTCTGTCATGTTTACCTACTCAAGGAGACGTACCGAAAGCCAGACCACAAGAAGCTTTAACACAAAATACAGCAGCCACTTTTCAACCAAACTAGGTATCTGGGAGCAGGAGGAGCCTAAAACAAATACTTACAGTTGGGATTATTGATGAAAGGATTTCCCAATAAAAAGAAGATTGACAAAGTAGAGATGTGCAGAAATCTATGAGGATTGCTTTTCTGTTTTATTCCGTGCATTACAGCAATTACATTATAGGTACATTAACAGACGTATTTCCCTAATTACCAGGTGATTTCCCAGGCTACTCAAAAATGTGCGGAAAAGTAACCCTACTTGTGGACATGAAGGTAATTTTTAGCAGTGACAGCTTGTTGCATTGCATTTGACATTAAAAGGAGATTTAATAAGTATGGAAAAATGTCATTAGTCCCAGAGCTACAAAGCCAAGGATCTCAAACAATCATCAGAAAACCCATGAAGTTGGACTGTGCTTGCAGGGCCTCTAATACCAAAGGAACAAGAGATTTCCTCTGATAGTGTGTCAGAAGATGTGTCAGAAAATGTGGTGTAGGAGCAGCAATTGTACATTTTAAGGTATATTTAGCAGTACAGTGTGGAATATGTAGCAGGAAATAAGTGACTTTCTGAAACTCATAGAAGGACTTCTCTGGGGCCAGGAATGTTCCCGGTACACATTTTACTGCTGATAGTTTAATGTAAAACAGCCTACATGTAACTTCTTCCTAGTTACCCCTTAAAGGTTAGTCAGTGTAGCCTTTTTACAAAAACCAACTTTAGAGAGAGTAGCCCTCTTACTGGAAAGGCTCTTCTTGTTGCCAGTGCTTTCTTATGAACAATTCAGAGCCCTGCAAGGTTAAAGACTCCCTGCCCTGGCTCAGTCCCTAAAGTCTTCATCTCCTTATTGACTCCAAAGTGACCAAAATGGGCTTCCTTAGCTAAAGACAGCTTTTTTGAAAACCTCTCAAAATCTTTGATCAGTGACCATGCAAGGTGGAGCGATATCTCTCCATTTATCCGTAACATGGTACCACTTCAGTATTTTTTCACACAGCGTCCTCAAACACAAATCATCTTGCGTTTGAGGGACCCTAATATCTCGCGTCAAGTAAACTCTGTAAATCACATTAGCAGAGTATGTCATGTCACTATTTATATGTACTACCTTCACATATTCTTCTGTTCTTATAAAGGGCATAGTCCTCATTTCATACATAGTGGTTTATGGGGCACAAAATGGAGGGAGTAAGATGTGGTTTAGTTATTATTAGGCATATTGAGTATAAAGGGTTGCATCTTTATCACTGTCAGATCTGATCCCCTGCATTCACTAATTCCAGGAAAGGCAACTGAATCATGTCTAGTGACTTCAAGGTGTTTTGCAGAAAGTTTTTAGAGGCATACAGTTTATATAGGTTTCTATAGCTTATTAGCAGACCTAAGGATCAAATTAATCTGTTGACTAAACAAGCGTAAGCTCCTTGACTTTGATTTCTTATTTGGGTTTGAAGCTGTCAGATCCTGCTTCTGTTTTCCTTTACATTAATATAGCAAAAGCCGCGACAGAAGCTAGTAGAATTGTTATACAAGCATAAATTCACTAAAAGTTAGAAGAAAATTAGGCCCTAAGTCTCCTTTGCCTGAGTCGTATTTTAGTCATTGATCATTTTATCCTCAATTTGAGATGAGCCTCAAAGAAATTTTGCACTGCCCTTTTGTGTGTGCAATCTAAAAAGAGGTTAAGGAAATAGCCACACTGGGAGGAGTGACAATATGCAAATGCCTTTGCAAAGCACATCCATCCTCAGCAGAGTTGTAACATGTCCCATGGTTCTCATTAAGGGTTCTTTGCTGAATCTTTTTTTTTCCCTGTCTTACTGGCAAATGTTTACTATTCCCAGATACTTATTGTGTTTAGCATCAAACTGTGGCTGGAATCAAAGACAGATGCAGAAAATATTTGTGAGCAAGATAAAGCTGCAAACAAATAAAAGCTGAAGGTGGGAGCAAGGCAGGAATTCTCACAGCCAGCGTGGTCAAAGACCAAAGGATGGGTTATGCTTTCTTCCACAGCACTTCTCTCTCACAGTCTGCACAGTCCTGCTTTAAACAAAACTAAGTATTCTCTGCACTTCTCCAAATCTGGTCCTAACTTAAACATGCATCCTCCCACAGCATTCAGAAAATGAGTGCTGCTATTATTAATTATATACACTGACACAGAAACTCCCCTTCCTTCCCAAAGCATCCCAACCTCAGAGAGTCTCAAGTGCTACTGCTGTGTTCACCATGGCTGCTAGGGCCACTCAAAGTGTAATGTCTGCTCCTTTAGGACACGCAGATGTCCCACGGAATCCAGATGTCCTGCAATACAGAGCAAGACCTCAAACAGCATCTCTCTCCATTGGACCATCATGCCTGAGACAGTGTTTCATTTTCTTAGCAGAGGAAAATCCTGTGGCACCTCGGAAACCATATGAAATGCTTCTTTAATTCTTAGCTTTGGTGGATTGGTCACTGAAGAGCCAAACTGTGGCACAGAAGCCACGGTATGATTTTTAAAGTATACTCCAAGGGCAGAGTATGTGTGCCTGGGAAGTTTCAGCTATGCCACTGCAAAAGAAAAAGTAAAAAGAAAACCCAACGCGTAGCGGGGTGGGAGTCCTACGTTTAAATTTTGTATTGAAGATTCAAAACAGCATTCAGCAACATCTGAGAAGTGGGAATGACTGCTCTCAACCTCTGAGGGAGTCTTTAAATTGACCTCAATAGATGCACGCTGGTTTAAAAATGCAAATGCTGGATTGGTATATCCTATTAAAATACACCTGGCTCAATTTCTCATCTCTCTGTTGTACATTAATTGACTTTGTCTTATCCTGTTCTCAAAAGGGAAAGCTTCCATCTGTCTGTACTGTAAAGTTATTGATCTGAATGGTGGCTGTGTCCGAGTCCTTCGAGACATTTTGAAGGAGGTAAGGGAATCAAGTGCCTCAGGATGAGTTACTGCAAATTCACATTGGGTCAAATTCTGCTCATATTCTATTGAGGCTTGAGCAGGCTGCAATGCTCAGAGATACAAGAAGATTCAGATGGTAAATATGAAATGTCTCACTATGAAGGTGGGATTTGCAAGTGCAGCAGATCTAATTTTAAGGTCAGAACCCCCAGGTGCTCTTCCTCCTTGCAACGGACACATATGCGCTTCAAAGAGAAAATTGTTGGCTGGCTTGGTGTGAAATGAACTGCCACACACTGATGTGGGTTTCCTCTCTGTGGAGTCTGTGGAACCAGTTACAGCTCAGAGCAAATACAGCCGCTTCTCAGCAAATTGTTTATGTCCCATTTCTAGTGGTTCTCCTGGCAGCAGATACTGTGCAGCAACCAAATAGCAGGCTCAATCCATTCAGACCAAAAAGGCAGAGTTACGTTGAAGACAAATTTCGCCCCATGTGTCCATATTGGAGCTACTGGCTCTTTTGGATGTTTTATTTTTCAGTTTTTCTATTGGCTTTTGTCTCTTTCATTTGATAAACCTCTTTTCTTCCACCTGGAATTCCACCTCCTGTGTCCAAATCTCATCTGTCTAACTTTTCTAAACTTTAGAAAATAAAGATTAAATGTATATAAGCCAAAAATGAAATCCTGGCCCCAGTGATGAAGGTAGAAAAATTGAGGCTGACTGAGTGGATTCAGACTTTTACTTTCAGTGTTTCAGGTTGAGGACTCAGGGACTCTGGCATCCTGAAAATGCTACTAACATTGAAAAAAAATTGTTTTTTTGACATTTTATATGATTTTCTCCCTGGTCCATGACTCCTTGCAGAAGAATATGGAAAACTTTTTCTCCAGTGCCATTATCTTTTTCCTGCAAAACACAATACAGTATTCAGTAATATTATTATGTAACTTTTACATGATATTTTTGTCATTTATATGACAAATATTATATGATATTTTATCCCATTTTTGGCACAGGCAACTGAACAGTATCATTCCTATCCTAGAAGAGACAGAGGCTCAGTGCTGTACGTTTCTTGCTCCATGCCACATCCATTGTACTATGGAGGAAGAGCAAATTGTGAGTTCATTGTTCCAAATAAAACTGCATGTATGCACAGAGCTGTAGATGAGGAGGACATAAGCAGGTACTTGCCTGGTTTATTTAAATGCCTCTCTGCCAGGCACTGGCAAAGGCACGCTATTTCCCATCTTATGACTTGCATACTCACTCATTTTAAAATTTACTATATGCAAGTACTCAAGCATGTAAGCTTAAAATTCCCTTTCTGGGAGCGTTCATGTGAATAGGAATCAAGTACTTCAATGTTTGCGGAAAATGAAGGCAAAAGAGGCATAAGTGAATATTTATGGAAATTGATTGTGATATGTGCCCCATTCTATTGGACTAATCAGCACAAGATTGACTTTGTTAATGTAAGGCAGCCTGTCCCCATCCCTGTGTGGAGGTATTAACAGTTGGTTGTGGAGAGGCTATTTGCTTTCCAGTTCCAGAGCAAGACCAGGAGCAATTGCTCCGAGGAGAGCAATTGCCACCCCATGACTGCACATTGCTACCCAGGTCTAGGTGAGAGCCGGAGGGACAGGATAGTCTCACACACTCTGTTTAATACAATAGCTTCTTTCGAAAACAAGATCATATATTTATTTCCTCATCATATGACTGAAAATAAAAAAAAAATAAGAGAAAAAAGATAAAGCAGACAAGAATACTCTCATTTATTAGGCTTAGGGAGCTCTGATGTTCAAGCTTGTTTCTTGTGGGAACCAAAGATAAGAGAAAAAGCTCCCCACTGCCAGATATAACCTCTGCAGCAGGATCTTTAGGAAAAAAAAAAAAAAAAGAAGTACATCTGAAAATGTTTTCCTTTGTACTGTTGGGCTTTTTATGTTTCTAGGGACCAGCTACATGGATATGGGAATTATATGATAAACTTTGGATTAATGCTGGCAGTTCGTATGCCTCTTATTTTTATACTTGCTTAGATTCTGATCTCAGTGCATTGCTACTTTTCACAGTACATTTAAAAAATCCACTTACATACACATGGGTTTTGTATATATGTTATACCCTGAGGACCACAATCTGGCCAAGAGATTAAATTCTAACAGTTAAAAGGAAGGAAGGAAGGACTGAAATTATTGCCATGTTTTAATTTTTCTCTTGGTGAACTTTCTATATTAGCTAAATAGTGCGCTTCCAAAGTATGACAGGTATCTATTCATGCCAACTGAAAAAGTGTGGTCTGGTATTTCCCAGATTGCATGTGACCTAAAACATGTAAACTTAAAATTCTCTTTGTGGGAGCGTTCACGTGAATAGGAATCAAGTACTTGAATGTGACCTAAAGCAAAGAGAATGGCGGAATTAGTCCAACACCTACTGAAGATCTTTGAAGCAGAGAGAGCGCAAACATACTGCTGTCCAGAAGAAAGGGAAAACACCTCTGAAAGAATGAAAAAGGATTTAGAAAAGTGTTTTCTAAATATACATTTTCTGATTCTTAAATATTCTTAAAGAATCAGGAGATTCCTTAAAAAATCCCGATTCTTTAAGAAATGAGTTTGTTGCAGTCACAAAGCTCAAATTCCTATCACTTTTTGTTATCTTAACAGACTAAGTACAATGGTATTTAACACAAAGACTTGATAAACACATCACTACTGCAGCACATTGTGCTGTGAAGAGCACGCACATGTATTTACAGTTCATTGGATGAAAAAAAGAATCATAGAATAAACTAAGTTGGAAAAGACCTTTAAGATTATGAAGTCCAGCCATTAAGAAGTGACAATTTATATCTGATTAGGCATGATCTGTTGGAAGGCATTTGTTAACTAAGTACTAAGAAAGCTTGGTGTAAGTCATTCTCATCATGTTCTAGCTCCTGGCTCTGAGCACTATTCTAACAGATTCATCTCTATGCTATGGTGAGTAAGCATTAGGATCCAGCTTTTGATTCAAAAGAGCAAGTTCGGGATCTGCAAAAGGTTGGCAGTATGTAGACAAAAGTATGTACAGATGCCACCAGCAAAACAAGGTGTCTTAAGAAAGGTGAATTCCCTGTAGTCTTCTGGCAAGCCCTGATGGGCAGCCTCATTTGTACTCTTGGTGGTCTGTGTTTTTAAATATATGTGAAGCAGTCATCTTCTCCAAGTATTTCGAGGTGTGCCTTTTGGTTCATGAAATACATACTCAATACAGATATCTTCTTGTTCAGAGTTAACCAAATACATGTACCAGGAACTGTTTTTTTGTTTGGTTTTTTTTTTTTTTTTTTTTTAAATGCCTATTTCCACGTTGCAAAAGGTTTCAGTTCAATACAGGAAAATACTCTCATAACTGATTCTGAAATATTTTGGACATACATGTAATTTTGGGAAAAGTATTTTTTCTACAGCTCCTGTCATAAACAAACAATGATGCTCACACTGCTGCCCCAGGAAAAATATATTTCAATCTCATGGGCTTTCATTGAATAAAGAGATTTTGAACTGAGCTCCTTAAAATATCAATGTTCTATATTACTCCCCAGATACAGATATAAATCTTTATAATAGGGCACTTTACAAGCAGCACTCCTGAGTCTTTTTGATTGGTAATCACAGTGTTTCCTTATTAATACAGTAAAAAATGTAAAAGACAGAAACAGTTTGCAATCTATCTGTTCTTTCTGTATGGATATACATCAGCTTCTGCTTTAAGCATTCCTAATGTTTCACCCATCATATTTTTTATGGGTTTATATGGGAAGAAATTTGTACCAGAAAACTGTATCAATGACAGCTGTTCTGTGAATAAATCCAGTTATCTTTGGTGTTCTGGATGTAATAAAAATGTACAAAAGTTAAATTTCTGCATCATCACAGAGTTATGTTGACTGTTTTTAATGTCAGCACGGAAACAGAGTTCCAACCAACAGCTTTTTTTCCCCCCAGATACTGCCTGATTTCAGATTATGTTTTCATTAAAATAGCTTGTTTAAAACTCCAAGAGACACTGCATGCTTGCTAATCCTGACACTAAAATTTCTGATCAAAATGCAGAAATATGCAGGAGTAAAAACTAATCTACAGTTTGGATAAAACATAAAATTCCAGATACTCCTGATATTTTTAAGCCTCATGATTTTCTCATACCCTTGTGCCATGGCTTTGCTAAAATCTATGAAGACTGAACTGCTTATCCCCCAGTTTTAGAGGCAATATGTCTTTCTCCCACCTTGATTAATGTTATGTTCATGTTTGGTGGGGAGCTATGAATATGTAGGCTGCCATAACTTGGCATGAATTCTGGCAAACCCACGTCCTTCCCACTACCAACTTGTATTTCTAGAAGAATTCAGCCGCATTTGGCAAACCCTCATTCCTTACCTTCTTTTTTTGCATGTCTGGACAACATTTTAAGGAAATTCTCTCTTTTCTTTTGGGAAGGCAGGGCAACAGTTTTGGGTTTTTTCTGTGTGGAAGATGCAAAGGGATGAAGAGATCTTTCTTATACCGTCTATTGCATGCTGAGGTAAATGTTTTGAAACTCCAGGAATTGGATGTCTTTAGAGTAAAGCATAGCTTTGGCAGTGTTAGGTGATGATGATTCCCATTTCAGAACATTAATTTGGCTTTATTGCTATTTGCCATTTGCCAGCTGTCATTATTTGTTGGAGCCACCTACAATGAAGGCAAATGGAAAGTGAGTCTGTTTCTTAGACTCTAGGCAAACTTAAAGCAAAGCCTGAATTGACCACTGCTATTTATGACTGTCAGTAAGACACATCCCTAATGCTCATGGAAACTGAGCATCTCTAGGGAAGGTCAAGCACTGGTCTACAAGTACTACGCAGATGCTAAACTCACCATATTCCAGAAAGTATTTGTGGAGTATGCCGACTGCCTGTAACGTGAGCGGCAAATACAATATGGACTTCTTAAACTGCGCTATATGGCTTTAGGAGCATCTTCTTCAGATTTTTAAAGAATATCCCCCAGTTATCTCAGCAAGATTCTTTAGAGGACATTACATGATTCTGTATAAAATCTTTGAGGGAATGAATGGTGAAGTCAGTAGCAAAGACATATTCTGTAGTCCTGTGGTTTTAGACTTCCATGAAAATACAGATACTCCTCAAAGACTGTATTTATAGCTTAGATGTATAATTTCTACAATAACCCTGAGAGCTTACTTGCTATTTAGTCTTAAGGACAATGATAGTTTATAGCAATTTTGACTTGATTCATTAGAATGCCATGGAAACATGGTTTGGTTGAAGAATCTACACAGCAACACAAAAGCTCCTCTGAATGACCACATGTAAGAATTTTCCATCAAAATGCAAAGTTATCTTGATTAGGATTTTAAAGGGCTAATCTTTTTGTCTAGTTCAATGCAATATGTAATGAACATTATGGGAAATATATGTTTATAATATTTTCAAGTGATATAAGGCTGGAGGGACTTCAAGGGTGCTGAAAGACAGGATTAGTATTCAAAAATATTTTGACATATTGCAGATATGGCCAGGAAAAAAATGGATGACAAATCAAATGCTCCAAGAAAGGGTATATTGCGTGACCAAATGCAGGGCAGGAAAGCTGGATTAATTTTTCAGAATTAGTTTGGGGGTTAGTGTAGATTACAAATTGAATATAAATCATGTTGTTGTGGGTGAGACAAGCTTCATGATGGAATTTATAAACCGGAGGGCAGTCTATCATGCAGAAGTAATCCTTGTACTCTGGTCAGGTGTGGCAAAACCTAGCTGAATTGCTAAGTCAGTCCATTTCTTGAGACTACCAAGTACAGAAACAGTTCAGAGAAGGGATTAAAAAATTATGAAAGTTCTGGAAAGTGTCTTCCATGAAGTACTGAGATATCATTTGTAGAGTTTGTGAATGATATGTAGCTGGAGAGAAAGCTGAGGCACTGGGGTGTCTCCTGTTTCTGTGTAGGAAATTCACACCTGCAGTATGGTTTGCAATTTACAGCAGTCTGGTGCAGAACCAGCTCTTCTTAGTCAACCATGCATTAGCCATGCGGTCCACAGACAATAATAAATATGTAATCCTAAGGCTTCCTAAAGTGTGACACTCAGATGCCTTGATTGATAGACATGAATCTTACACTTTCTTGTGTATCATTATTATTAAGGATTATTTATTGAGTTCCTTGTGTGGCTCTGGCACTCTATAGGCATGAAGTGAGTTATTTCCTCTGCCTTTTTTTCTCTGCAACATAATCAACAAAACTACAGATTACATCAGAAGTTTTAGAAACTATGATGTCTGCTTAGCCAAAGTAATGCTTATTCAAATACTGAGTGCTTCAGCATTCTAATAGGCCAGAAAATACTCTTGGTGCAATGTGTCTGGGGAATAATGTGAACAGTAGGAAAGAGGATGTACTGAAGACTAACAATGGTAAAACAACTGACATGTTAATTGATTGGGATGAACTGCCACGCAGCAGGATATAACAGGAAAACTGGGAGGGTGCAATGCTGCAGAAGTCTTATAAATTGATTGGACCATAGAAGTGATCTAGTTCCTCCTTTTGCCTAAGGTGGAAGAAGTATATCTAGACCATTCGAAATAACTTTTTTTTACACAAATATATGTATATCTCTTCGTGAAGTCTCTGCTGATAAATAAGCCAATTGCCAATTGCCTCTTCACATGCCTTTAATGATTCCCTCATTACCACACCAGTGTGATAGATTTTTTTTTTTTCTAATTCAGCTATTCCTGTTATCTCCCATTTTCTAAACACCTTACTGTTCCTGCTCTTCAGTCTCTTCCATTTGTCTACATCTTTGGTGAAGCATGACACTGAGAGCTGACACAGAAGTACTGCTGAGCTTACTAGCAATGGGGAAAGCGAGACAATTTCTTCACGTCTTACACAGGATATTCTGGTTAACGCATGTCAGAATGAGATCCATCTTTTTTCTTTTTCTATGGCAGCGTTACACCATTGGCTGAGTGGTAGTTACTCTATTGTCTTCCGTGACACCACACCCTTGTCTATGCCACTAGCTCCTGACTAATTAAGCACCACTGTGTTAGGGCCTTTGATTTTTTTTCTCTACAGATGCAGTACTTTCTACCTGTCTGTGCTGGATTTTGTTTTGTTGATTTAGGAGTCATCTTAATGCAGCAAGAGAAGGATCTCAAGCTGTACCAGAACAAGCAAAGTGTTAGTATTTCACAGATACCATGTGCTACCAACTAACCAGCTGGGATTAGCACCATCTCCTGATGATGAATGTGAACTCATTCTTGTGACAGTGGGTCATGTCAAGGACTGAACTTTTTCTCCATGCTTTGCTATTTTTTTCACTTGAATTATCTGTGTGCTGTAGCAGCTATGATACCAGACACGAGCCTGTCACAGGAACTGGAGTGATTGTAAAAGCCGGTATTAGCATGTAGCATGAAAGATAGTGGTGAACCCAGTCAGAGCTAAAGATCAGAATGGGCCCCTGTACCTGTTATTTTGCATGAAAAAAGGAACAAATCCAAGGGCTTTCTTCCAAAGGACCATAAGCATTGCAATCCCAGATAACAGCAAAAATATCCCACTGTTTAGTCACATTTAGTCTAGGTTTCCATAAATCCCCAGTCATGGGTATCTAAGATGCCCTTGAATATTAATAACCCAGACTAGCCAGATCAATTCTGTAGTAAGGTCATGTCACTCACTGTCTGTCTGGTGAAGTCAGGGCAGTTCCAACAGTCTTTAAAGCACCACATAATCTAAGGCTAAGAATGCTAATTAAAACTTCCGGTTCCATTAAAGCACATGTTCGGGAATGACATGGAGTTGTGTAAAATGCTGTGCTTTTGTCTATAACAGGAATATCAGTGGAAACTCATAGGTGCCAAAGGCTTTGCATGTTCTGCCCCCAGCTTTGGAGCATGGTGCCAGCTAAGACTCAGAATGTTAATTCCATAAATGCCTTAAAGTCAAGACTACAGGCATGTTTGTTTAATCTGGCTTTTCCTGAACAATAGCTCTGTCTCTGGGTGCATTCTCTGAAGTGCTCTGAGATTTTTTTTGTGTGTGTTTTTTTTTAACATGAAGAGTGCCACATACGTAAATGTATAAAATGTGCGATGTATTTTTAATGTGCAGTGATACATTTGTCTTCATCACCCTATGCAAAAAAGGAAACTTGCATTCATTTTATTCCAAGAACTCAAAAGGTTCTTTTATACTAGCAATGAAGTTAAAAAAAAAAACAACAGCCCCTTCTAAACTTGTATATTACATAAATAATGAACATTAATGCAGTTTCAAAAATCATTTCTCAAATGTATTGTTATTTTAATACCCACAAGAGATTACTTTGATTTTCTGAATAATATCTAGGTTTACAGCAGGAACTGCACAGCCTATGTGAGTAATATGAGACCTAATTATGTTATACCCAGAAATCAGTAAGTATGTGCTTTTAAAAGTGAGTTATTGATGCTACTTGAAGGAAACCACCTTACCTAGACTCTTGGTGCAAACTTGGACATGCTGTTTGGTTGGAGGCAAAACCCAAACCCTTCCAAGAAAGCCTGACATTTTGTTGTTGTTTATCTTGCTTCCACCTTCACCTTCCACCCTCCCCCTGCTTGCCTTCACCTGGCTGCCTTTGCTTATTTGCAAATCTCAATTGAACAGGGTTTTTTTTCTAATTTTTAATTTGCAAGAAGAAATGCAAATTCCTAAAATACAAATGCTGGGAGGGACAAGAAGCTATATTCAAAAATATGATATAGGACTTCGATATAGAACCAATTGTCCACAGGAGTGACAAATGATACTCATACCATTAAAATGCTGTATTTATTTCACCATGACTCTCTATGTGGACACTCTTACTCAGAAGTAAACACTTTGCTTTCCAGTTTAGGTAAATTGCTTTCAAAGCAACAGAAGCTAAAATGGATAAACCCACTTATTTTACTCCCATGCACACATGCATTCACATCGTTATAGAGGAAAAGGGTGTTATATTGTCCAACTACAGTGGTTTAAATTCGCACATCACTATATATCTTTATAATTTCTGATATAGGCAAGCTCTTACACTCTATATGGCTTCCATATGCACAAACTCGTGGTTACTGATGATGGATAAAAGCCATATTGTTTTTTAGTGCATGTTTTAAGGAAAAAGAGCTATTACTAACCTATGGACTGATTATACCTGTTATACTTAAACTGGTGTTGTTAAAACATAACTATAATTACATAAAGCTATGCCTATAGCAGAAATTTTGTTAGGATAAAAAGGGAAATTAAACGCAGGATATTTTTTAAAAGAAACTTCTATTACTGACAGAAATAGAGATTATAAAGATATCTATTCTGGAAAGTAAATGTTTTTGCTGATGCAGATTATCTTATGAAAGGAGACAGGAAAAGCAGTGCTAGAAGAAGTGTCCTTTTGCTGGGACAGCGGCAGCCACAATAGGATGGGTTGCTGATGGAGCTCCTCTTTCTGGTGTAGACCAAGGCTCCGGGTCCATTTCAAAAGGTATTATGTAAATGGGGTGTTAAAATCATTATGACAGCAAAGAAACAAAGACCCTTCCTTGAGGGGGAAGGAATATGCAAAACTGTCTGGGTACAGTCCAACAGTTTGGGGCCCGTTGTCCTCTGCAAGGAGCTGGAAGAAAGAGCAAGCAGGCAAAACCAGTTTCAGTAACCCACAGCAGGGCCACAAACCCCTCTGAGCTGAGGAGATGGACAAAGTCCAGGAGCATCTGGGGGATTTGGCAGTATGGGTGGCTCATGTCACCAAGTTAAAGCTCTGTTTTGGGCCCACGGTTGGTTTTGTTGGGACTTCAGTGTGAAGCAGAAAAGCTGAGGTAGTGGGGAGAGCCTAAATGTGGGGAAAGAGGTGCGAAGTCAGTGTGTAGTTGCTCCCCAGTCTCCTGTATGGAGGGAGGACAAACAAACACACACAGCCCAAGTGTCAGAGGTAGTTTTCACAAAGCACCCAGACAATTCATGGTCCATTTCCCACGGTTCTGGATCTGTGACCCTGGGAGGGTCATAGGCAAAGATCTGCTCAGCGGCTTATTTTCAGTAGTTCATACATTTGCAGCACTATGGTCAAAGCATAGAAGCAAAATGAAGAACAAAGCTGTAGGTGGTCTTTGGTAGAGCAGTCAATAGCCTTTGCTTTTCTTCCTCTCCCTCCTGCCTCTGTACACCCCCAGGTACTGTTTGGATACTGAATAAAAGTCCGTGCTGGTTGTGTTGGTGTCAGCATGCAGTGCAGTCTGAATCCAACAGAAGTGCTCTTGATCTATCAGCAACATGAAAGAAATATTACACCCCAGTGGCAGTAAGCAGGGGAAAAACCAGATAAAATGTTATTATAATATTTCCTGTGAAGGAAGTTGGGATAATATTGTGGCTGGTAGCTAACCAGCTGCTTTCATTTAATATTTTTCTAATTTTAGTCAGTGTTGGTCAAACAAACACAGCTTTTAAGGGATTTCCTTCAGTGTTAACAGACTGTTGTGTAGTAAGTTGAACAGAAGCTTTGCAGTGTGAGGTATGATCAAGAAGTGTGCCCTTTATAAAAATAGTGCTGCTCTGGTACAATTAGCTGTCCTTGAGGGGGCCAAATTTTCAGAACCTGGGACCTAGATTGCACTTTTCATAGGCTATATGGTGCTGCAATAGCACACCTCTGGGGGACTGGATTTGGACAGAGCAGAGCTGCTCATGGTAGTGCAGATCAGTAAGAAAAATGGACAAATTCAGCATTATGGCTCTGCTGAAGCCAGGGTGCTGGCCTGGGTATAGCTCAGCCCCTGGAAACAGCAGCTGTAGCTGGAGGTGCGAATGCGCTGCCTCGCACCTGTGAAAAGGAAGTCTGGGACTCAGCCCTTCTAAAATTATCCCTGGGCACAGAGCGCACTATTATAGTGGAGTTTTGAAAGAACTCTTTTTAGGGCAAAAAATAAAATTTGCTGGCTGGCTGGTAGGAGAGAGTCATAGACAGTCTGCCACTGTGTACTCAGTGCCCAATGTGCTGCTTATTCTAAGTTGAGCTGCTAAATTGCTTAGTGTTAATAATTTGTTGTTTGTTGCAGTGGTGGAGCTGCCTGCCTACTTGTGTAGGTTAACCATTCCCTTCCTGAGGGGTGCTGCCCTCCATCCTCACCTTGATCCTCCATTTGCCACCAAGTTGCAAGACCTTTGTGTTACACATCTTTTAAACAGTTTTTCAGGATATGTTGAACTCTTGCATGAGTCAGAGAGGTGGCTTCCGCTTCAGATTCCTAAAATCCATAACATTGGGATTCAGAGACACACGTTCCTCTAGCATCCATAACCAAAATGTCATAGCAATGCAGCTTCTGCATTCAGCAGAATTATGGTTTGCTACAGATGTTTATGAGTATATGGGTGCAGTTAAAAAGTTTGCTGCCCAGTCTCTATTCTGCATGGAAGGATTTGAAGAAAAACCCATATACCAGACCCATTTTAGATTCTGTAAAAGCTGGTTTGGGGTATTGAGGACTAAATTCACCTAATGTTAACAAATTGTGTAAAGTCATCAATGTTATGCGTTACAGAGAGAGGAAATAGACAGAAACATATGCCATCTTGTCTCTGTTTCATACAGTGCTATTACGACCAGAAAAGCAACTCTATGTCATCTTAGTTTTCTGATATTTATGCTCCCTCAGTATGTCTATAACACACTGGGTCAGTTGAGAATTGTAGTGATATTTTCATTTTGCTTAATAGTTGGTAATGGAAACACAGCCTGGTGACTCAAAATCAAAGAGTAAAAGCCATAAGTCTTTGGTGAAACTATAGCTCTCTGAAACCTGAGGCAACTGGTATGCTTGAAAATAGTGTAAACAAAGAAAAGGAAGGCAGACTGGTGAATTGCCAGGAGCAGGATGAGGAAGAAGACCAGATATCTGTTTATAACTGTCCATGTTAGCATGACAGAGTGCATATATCCAGAGAAGATCAGGCGATGTAATCTTAATGAAGACATTGTAAGGTGCCACAAAAGTGTGTCATGCTTTTCTACCCACTACCAACTTTGCACGTACTTTGAAACTGGCAGGATTCACCCTGTAAGTGTCTTGTTCTTAATTTTTCATCCTCAATTAAAGGAACCACACACTTGCCATATTAAAGTTTAAAACTGTGTTTATTGAGACATATGGGTATTTACTATGTGCAAATGTTATGTTTACTTTGAGATGTTTTCATATGTGCATATTTGTGTTAGCAATAATATTATTATGGTAATTTCTACATAAATGTGTATAGTATGTTTTTTGAGTGTCTCTGGAAGTAATTATTAGTTGTCTTGTTGCTAATCACTTTGAAAATGTGAAATAATGAATTTTGTGCCTAATGCTTCATGCGCCGCTTGATTTCACATACCTTTTTTAAGGAAAGTTTGAGACAATTTTAAGTCTGAATTGACACAGCTTAGGCAAATCTGTCTCTAACTTGTCCTGACAAGCCACATTTGGTTCAGTTTGTTGAGAGCACTTATGAAAAGACATCTTGAGGAAAATCAGTCTCAATCTCTTGGAGGCTGACAGAAGGGAATACTGCAGCTTCTAGAAGAGGGAACAGAGTCTGACCTACAAATATAGAATCATAGAATAGTTAGGGTTGGAAAGGACCTTAAGATCATTGAGTTCCAACCCCCCTGCCAGGGGCAGGGACACCTCCCACTAAACTATGTCACCCAAGGCTTTGTTTGTCCAACCCAGCCTTGAACACTGCCAGCGATGGAGCATTCGCAACTCCCCTGGGCAACCCATTCCAGTGCCTCACCGCCTTTACAGTACAGAATTTCTTCCTCATGTCCAATCTAAACTTCCCTTGTTTAAGTTTGAACCCATTACCCCTTGTCCTCCCACTACAGTCCCTCATGAAGAGCCCCTCCCCAGCATCCTTATAGGCCCCCTTCAGATACTGGAAGGCTGCTATGAGGTCTCCACGCAGCCTTCTCTTCTCCAGGATGAACAGCCCCAACTTGCTCAGCCTATCTTCAGATGGGAGGTGCTCCAGTCCCGTGATCATCCTCGTGGCCCTCCTCTGGACTTGTTCCAACAGTTCCATGTCCTTTTTATGTTGAGGACACCAGAACAACACACAATACTCCAAGTGAGGTCTCACAAGAGCAGAGTAGAGGGGCAGGATCACCTCCCTCGACCTGCTGGTCACGTTCCTTTTGATGCAGCCCAGGATACGGTTGGCTTTCTGGGCTGCGAGCGTACACTGCTGGCTCATGTTCATTTTTTCATCTACCAACACCCCCAAGTCCTTCTCTGCAAGGCTGCCCTGAATCTCTTCTCCGCCCAACCTGGAGCTGTGCCTGGGATTGCTCCCACCCAGGTGGAGGACTTTGCACTTGGCATGGTTAAAATTCATCAGGTTGGCATCAGCCCACCTCGCAAGCGTGTCAAGGTCCCTCTGGATGGCATTCCTTCCCTCCAGAGTATCAATCGAACCACACAGCTTGGTGTCATAGGCAAATTTGCTGAGGGCGCACTCAATCCCACTGTCTATGTCACCGACAAAGGTGTTGAAGAAGACCGGTCCCAACACCAATCCCTGAGGGACACCACTCCTTACTGGTCTCCAGCTGGACATTGAGCCATTCAGCACAACTCTTTGTGTGCGGCCATCCAGCCAGTTCTTTATCCACCGAGTGGTCCATCTATCAAATTGATGTCTCTCCAACTTAGAGACAAGGATGTCATGTGAGACAGTGTCAAACGCTTTGCACAAGTCCAGGCAGATGACATCAACTGCTCTACCCCTGGCCATCTGTTCCGTAGCCCCATCATAGAAGGCCACCAGATTGGTCTGGCAGAATTTCCCCTTAGTGAAGCCATGCTGGCTGTCACCAACCACCTTGTTGTTTTTCATGTGCCTCAGCATGCCTTCCAGGAGAATCCGCTCCAAGATTTTGCCAGGCACAGAGGTGCAACTGACTGGTCTGTAGTTTCCCGGATCATCCATTTTCCCCTTCTTGAAAATGGGGGTTATATTTCCCTTTTTCCAGTCATTGGGAGCTTCACCTAACTGCCATGATTTTTCAAATATGATGGACAGTGGCTTAGCAACTTCATTCACCAGCTCCTTCAGGACCTGTGGATGGATTTCATCACGCCCCATGGACTTGTATATGTTCAGGTTCTGAAGATGGTCTCGAATCTGATCCTCTCCTACAGTGGGCCCAAGGTCTTCATTCTCACTGTCCCTGCGTCTGCCTTCCAGGACTTGGGTGGTGTGGTCAGAACATTTCCCAGTGAAGACTGAGGCAAAGAAGTCATTAAGAACCTCAGCCTTCTGCAAATCCAGAGTAGCCAGTTCTCCCGATAGCTTCTGGAGAGGGCCCACGTTGTCCCTAGTCTGTCTTTTATTTGCAGTGTACCTGTAGAATCCCTTCCTGTTATCCTTAACATCCCTAGCCAAGTTTAATTCTAAGTGGGCCTTAGCTTTCCTAACCTGGTCCCTAGCTTCCCGGACAACATCACTGTATTCTTCCCAGGCCGCCTGTCCTTGCTTCCACCTTTTATAAGCCTCTTTTTTCCTTCAAAGTTTCCTCAGCAGCTCCTTATCCATCCAAGGAGGTCTCCTGGCCCTCCTGCAGCACTTCCTTCTAGTAGGGATGTATCGCTCCTGAGCTTGCAGCAGGTGATCCTTGAATATCAACCAAGAGTCTTGGGCCTCCCTGCCCTCTAGGGCTATATCCCATGGAATCTTACTGAGCAGGTTCCTGAAGAGGCCAAAGTCTGCTCCCTTGAAGTCCAGGGCAGTGAGCTTGCTGCACGCTCTTCTCACTGTCCTGAGGATCTCGAATTCAACCATCTCATGATCGCTGCAATCAAGGCTGCCCTGGAGCGTCACATTTCCAACCAGTCCTTCCCTGTTGGTGAAGACGAGGTCAAGCATGGCACCTCTCCTTGGCGGCTCCTCTATTACTTGCAGAGGGAAGTTGTCTTCCACACATCCGAGGAACTTCCTGGATTGCTTGTGCTGGGCCATACCATCCCTCCAACAGATACTAGGGTGGTTGAAGTCCCCCATGAGAAGAAGGGCCTGCGAGCGTGAGGCTGTTCCTGTCTATAGAGTGCTTCATCCAGAGAATCCTCTTGGTCAGGCGGTCTGTAACAGATCCCCACAATAATGTCTCCCATCAACCCTGACCCACAAACTCTCTATTGACTGCTCACCTGTCCCCAGGCACAGTTCCATACACTCCAGCCTATCCCTAACATAAATAGCAACTCCCTCTCCCTGTCTGCCAGGCCTGTCTTTCCTAAAAAGAGCCTGTAACCTTCCATTCCAACACACCAGTCATAGGAGCCATCCCACCATGTTTCTGTGATGCCTATGATATCATGCCCCCGTAGACGTGCACACATCTCTTATTTCTCTTGTTTGTTCCCCATGCTACGGGCATTTGTATAGAGGCATCTGAGCTGAGCTCCAGTTGAAGCCAGCTCATTGGCTGGAGCAGCTGGAATATCTCTACATTCCTCTGAATGTTTACTATAGGTGCTGGCAAGTGACTGGGTGTGTTGGGATGGAATGATGCCCCCCTCCCCCAACACATCTAGTTTAAAGCATCCTTGACCAGTCTGGCAAGCCTCCTCCCAAATCCCCTCTTCCCTTTCTTTGTCAGACCAGCTCCACCAGCCCCCAGTAGACCTGGCCTCCTAAATTGAGTCCCATGTTCAAGGTACCCAAACCCCTGCCTATAGCACCACCCTTCTAACCATTTATTAACCAGGCCAATCCTCCTAGCCTTTTTAAAGTCCTGCCCTGTACCCTGGAGAATTGACGAAAAGACACTCTGAGCACCAGAGCCCCTGACCACCTCTCCCAGAGCTCTGTAGTCCTTCTTTATGTTCTCTGGGCTACTGCTATCTATATCAGTAGCACCCACATGGATCACTAGAAGTGGGTAATAGTCAGTGGGACCAACTAGAGCAGGCAGCTTCTCTGCAACATCCCTGATCCGAGCCCCTGGTAGGCAACACACCTCCCTTGAGCCTGGGTCAGGCCGACAGATGGGTGCTTCTGTTCCTTTCAGAGTACAGTCCCCTACTACTACAGCCCACCGCTTTTTCCTGGCAGCACCAGTAGTGATCTTCTTTACCAGGGCATCAGCCGGTTGCTCCTGGTGGGAGTGTGGTTCCTCATCAGCCCCCTGCAGCACAGCAAAGCGGTTCTGGGTAGGAACAACAGATTAAGGAGGAAGCCCCTTGCTTTTAATTGTCCTCTTCCTCCTTTTTTTGTTGGCTTTTTCTGTTACTGTTTCCCAGTTTCCTGGGTTAGCAGCCTCCTTTCCTGCATGAGCAACAGCAGACGCTTGAGGCCCCTGCACAGTCTGGTCCTGGAGCAAGGAGTGCTGTTTCCCCTCAGCTTCCCTGACACCTTTCAGCCCAGTAACAGCGTCCCGCAGCTCAGCCACCTGCTGCAGGAGGACCTCCACCAGGGAGCACAGAGTGCAGCCCTGCCCATTGCACACCCTCCCCTCAGGAGAGCAGTGCAGGCGCTCTCTACACCCCAGGCTCTGCACTGCAGCCTCCCCTTTCATCGGCTCTGTCTGGGTGCCTACACTGGCCACCGCCAGGGCAGCCATAGCAGAGCTCCCAGACCAGACCCTGGTCATACAGCGAGTGCTCACCATCCCGCTCGCCTGCCCGCGTGAACTGCTGCCCAAACAGCCTCGAACCCGCCCTGTTGGCCCGCGCTGTTCGCCGCGCCCCTGTTCCCCGTGCTCCCTGGGGCAGGTTTTCACCCAGTCAGGGCTGGTGCCGCTCCTCCTGGCACCGCCCCCTCTGAGTCAGCTCCTTGTGTCTGCTGAGCTGCCGGCTCCCGGGTAAGCCCTGTCGAGGACTTGAGGCTCCCTCGGTGCCTGTTGCTGCTCCGAGTTGAAGCTCCTGGACGCAGAGCCTCCCCCCCGATCAGGCGCTGCAGGCGTCCCCTCTCGAGACAGTCACCTCAGCAGATGATGTGAAAACAAAGCCAGCCTGTATTCAGAGATGCTTTTATTCTTAGTGTGCCATTCAATTAAACAGTCTCAGAGAAGGTATTGCAGTGCTTTCCCATTTTTTCTCATTAAAAAGCCAGTTCCTTGTAATGATACTAGGGAAATCTGTAGCCACTAAAATAATCCACTTATTACTGCTTATGGTCTTGGCTTTTCTAGTGCCGAGGTGACAAAGTTAGAAGAAGACCAAGCCCTGTGAATGAGAATTTGTTGAATGAAACACCAAGCACTCTGAAGTGAATGAGAGTTTTAATCCTCATTTCAGTGAGGCCCTGATTTGATGGTTTTTAATATAGCCACTGGAAGACCCCCTGAAATTACCTGAAACTCATGATCATAATGGTAATGTGAAGTACCTGAAGGACATGTCTAACCTGGCTTCTTAGTTCAAATAAGTAGTGTGGTTTAGAATGGCAAAAAAAAAAAAAAAAAAAAAAAAAAAAAAAGTGATCCTGATCACCCATGCTGGTGGCACATAAGGAATTTATATAGCATACAGAACCACAAATAAATGACCTCACGGGTGTAGGATCATGATCCAGGAGGAAGAAACATGCCCCATCTCCCATCTGCATGCTGGCAAGACGCAGTTACTAAAGGCAGTTCCTTGTATAATTTGAATTGGCCTTGTCACACCCTAGAGACGGCTTTCAGGACTCTGATATCATCATAAGTTATCAGGAAGCCACAAAAAGAAAGAAGTGTTTAGACTTCCCTTCATCTTAAACAGGTTGATTCCCAGGCTTTTTTCTAAAGTCTGTGATATTTTTATAGACTGTGAAATACTTCACATAGGTGTAGTTCTTAGCATCAACTATGATTTCAACTGAGGGGCCGATGGATGGAAAAAAAAAGAGGAAAGTCACATTAATTGATAACGTCATTCTTGTTATGCCAGCTGAATTACTTTAGGATGAATTTGGCTTACTGTTGACAGCGAAATTCTGGAACATATTTGTGTACTTATCAGAGTAGTAGAATGCACTCAAATGTTGTTTTGCAATGACCCACTTCATCAGAGCATTCTTATCACAATAGCAGCTGGGAGGCTTTATGTTGCATGATTTATAAGGCAAGTACCTTACTTCAATGATAGTGATTATCACGATTTATCAGAAATTTTTTAGCATCCTAACAAAGAAAAATCTTCTTTAAATTAGGGGCATATCACCTTAAACACTCTACAAACAATTTGCCTTCTTGATTATCACTCAGGTCTCAGTCAGGTAGGTAAAGCTTGGAATCTTTGCAAAGAAGGAGGATCAATGTAAAAATTGCATCAGAATGGAAGAGAATGAAAAATCTATTTATTCCATTGCAAATGCTTTTTGTTTTGAACACGATATGGATTTTGTAATGGCAAGTCTTATATTTCTGTGAATTTAGCAGATGGAAGAAGGATGTATGAAGAACTCGAAGACAACTGAGAGAATAATTTACATGAAATCTTCGCCTCTGAAAACACAAGGATTCCCAGGCAATAAGTCAAGCATATTTGAAAAACCCTCCCCTGGATGAAATTAAATTGTATTATTTGCAGCTAGCAGGGGGAGGGATTTTCTAAGAATGTTACCCTTGTTGCAAAGAAGGGGGTACAGTAAGGTTTATGAGCTTAAACACATCATATTTTTATCATGAACTTTGAGTATTTTAAGTGGGTGTCCTGGGTTCAGAAGTAGCAGTCATTTTTCTCCTTCTTAGTAGCTGGTGCAGTGCTGTGGTTTTGACTTTCAGCCTGGGAACAGCGCTGATAACACCAATGTTTTTAGTTACTGCTTAGTAATGTTTTGGTCTGACCAAGGACTTTTTGAGTCTCACGCTCTGCCAGGGAGGAGGGGAAGCTGGGAGGAAGCAGAGACAGGACACATGACCCAAACTGACCAAAGAGGTATTCCATACCACAGCATGTCATGCCCACTATATAAACTGGGGGCAGTTACCTGGAAGGGTTAGATCACTGCTCGGTCACTGGGCTGGGGATCGGTTGGCAGGTGGTGAGCGGTTGTATTCTCTTCCCGCGTTGTTTCCCTTGTTATTATTATTATTGGTGGTAGCAGCAGTGGTTTGTGTTATACCTTAGTTACTGGACTGTTCTTATCTCAACCCGTGGGAGTTACATTCTTTCGATTCTCCTCCCCATCCCTCTGGGACTGGGGGGAGGAAGGGGAGGGAGTGAGCTAACAGCTGTGTGGTTCTGGATTGCCGACTGGGCTTAAACCAGGACAGTGGGTAAGTCCTTTAAAGCACACCAGGCTGTGGCACAGCAGCCAGTAGCTCGAAGTGTTATAAACTGCTTCAAAATCTGTTAGGGCTGAATGCTCCTGAAAACCTCATAGTTTCATCCTTTAGCTCTTGATTAGGTGTTTAATGGCTGCCTGGAGACAGATAACCTCTGTGGTTATCTGGTTAGCCCTTAACACCTCATTATCACTTCACCAAAGACTTTGGACTAGGTAATGGAGAATCAGTATGGTTACAAGACTCCCTATGAAGGATTTTTTCCTCTTTTTTCAAGCAATTAAGTGAATCATTCCCCTAATAGGAATCTCCTTTGTAGACACGGGAGAAAAACTAAGGAATGGCCAATTGCTCTGTGGGAAAAGGCTGGTTAAATTAAGCAAGGGATAGAAACAGCTGCTCAGGTTTTTCACATATGTCTTATACCTTTAGTCATCTAATACAATATAATAAGGGTTTAACACAATATAATAAGGAAGAGTATAGACAAAGTAAGAAGATTCCTCCTTGGCAACAACCAGTACTAGTTAAAGAAATGAGCAAGACACCTTGTTTCATAGCACATCAAATATACGGGTAAGTGTAAATATCCCTTATTTTTTAGGGTATGACCTGGAATACCTGTGTTCTAATTTCCTGTCATTTGTGTCTTTATAATTGGTTATCTAGTAAGCAGATACAAGAAAAGTAACTTATTCCTCAGAGGGAGCTCCTTCAGGGAAGACTGGCAAATATCTTGCTCTTAAACCTGATCTTGTAGGATCATATCCTCTTCTCCCTGTTTCAACAACCTACCTCCTCTTAGCCCATTTCATAAGCCTTGTAAAACTTCCACTGGACACAAAATAGTTTGTTGTTTTCATTTGTTTTTCAGTTCCTGACTATTTAGAGCATTCACATAAAGCTCACTGAGGCTCTAAAGTCATCTTCATCTCAGCTGAAGATAGTGAAGAAAAGGGAAAGTGTAGGAAGCAGAGCAGTCATTGAAGGAGGGATCCTGATTAAACCTGGTGACTGGTGAGCAAGATGGGGCAGCGTTTACCTTTCGGAAGTCACAGGATTCTGGCTATATGGTGGCATTTGTTTCTGAATTTTTTGTTTTCTTTACCCTCTCCTTGTGTGTTTACTGAGACTGCTGAATGTAGTCTTCTGCATCTTTTAGTTGCTGTCACTACTTTGTTCAAAATGCAGAAGCTCAGGAAGAGGTGCTGAGAAACAAACTAGTCAACATCAGACAACCATGAATGAGTATTCCACACAAATATATACGCTTTTATCTCATTCATTCACTTGCTCAATCGCTCAGTCTTTTCATTTATCAACTGGCGCATCCTCACTTTTAAGATTTTAAGTCATGTCTTCCAGGCTTCTAGTTTCCCTGGAGGCTTCTAGTCCCAATGCCACATCTTCCTGAGAACCTTGCTGATCTTTCATGGGGCTAAATCTACAACGTCTCTACGGAATGTTTTATTTATGGATGCGCGCTCAGCTGGTAAGGGGGAACACTTGTGTACAATTGCGTATGCATGAACTGCCATGGAAGAGTAAACAAAGCTGGTAATTTCTAGAACTATGTGGGGAATGTCAAAGGCACAAATATCAGCAGCTTTCATGAAATTTACGTGAGGACAGGCATTCTGAATCAGAACGTACTGTTTCCTCTAGTGCCTTATCTGTTGTCCGTGGGTGAAAGAAATTCTCTCAGTAAGTATCTGTAAAATAATCAGCTGAAGCGAAAAATGTTTTCCTGTTGTAAAGTTTAGAAGTTCTTTTTTTGTGATTCCTAGAATTACATGTAGAAGTGAAAAATCTTGCTTTAGAAAATGTGCTTTTTACAATCTACATCAAGTTTTCACTGGATTGTCTTGTGACAATGAGTTCCACAGAATAACAGACACTTTTGCATATCTGCATTGAACTAACTGAAAGTCACAAATCAGTAGCACTACCAGAGATCTCACTCCAAAATTATAAAAATATGAATACAGAGGTCTCTTGAATTTACTTATGCTTGACTCTGACATATGAAAGAACACGTTTATATGTATATACTTGGCATTTTCAATATCCAAGAGAAGGAAAGACTCATAACCATAGGTTTAGTGTGAAGAAGTGGCTTTCCTTGGTACTAATATGTAGGCCCACTCAGCACTTCCCTCCTGATTTAGTTTTAGTTTTAAGTGGTTAGAACAGGAGAAATGAAGCTGAAATGTATTGCAGTGGTTTCTACACAGTGAACATAAGAAAGCTAATAACAACTGCTGCTCTAAGAGTATGATGGTTCTCCACAGACACAGCTAATCTGGGCAACAGGAGCAGGTGACTAGGGACTGCAGTACTCACAGCACTAATTTGTGTTCAATGCAGTTCTGAAGATGATTAGAAAAGAAAGAAAAACATGTGTCCAGGCTTATTTTGAGAATATGTCAAGTTCTGTATGAAATAAGGAAGAGGTCCCAAGGAAAAAGAGGAAGAAGCATTCATTAAAAGAGTATTTACTTTGATTCTATCTTGGAGGAGGAAGTGTACAACTGGTGTGAAAAAAGCTATAATGTGTTCTGTTACAGGAAATGTCATCATCATGCATCTTGAAATGTTAAGGTTTATCTTTATATGGTTTTCCCCTGTAACTAAATATTTATTTTGCAAAGAAATTATATTTTTAAATGAATTTTTTTCAGCATTGCTGTCTTTCCTGCAAGTATTTTCTGAGAGTTGGTCTTTTGAGAGAATATATGAATCTGTTGGCTCCAAATATCATTTTTTAATTGTTTAGTGTCACAGATTGAATAATTGCACAAAACTTACTCTGATCATGTTGTTGCACTAGTCAGAAGCATGTGCTTGGTGATATATGCTACCTGCCTGTACCAAAAGGAAAAGGCTCCATGTGGGGAGTCATATGCTTTTCAAAGCCTGCTGCAACTCAGCAACTGAATTGATAGACAGGGTCACATTTCACACCTTATTCATGAAGCCTGCTCCTGAAATACTTCATATAGAAAAATGTCCTGGACTCTCAGGAAGGAACTATGGGAACAGAATTCGTAAGTAGGAAGTTCAAAACTTATATGGAAGAAAAATCCCAAGAGGCTAAACTGTTGGCCCTATGCCAGTTATTCAGCAAAACAAAGCAAAGGACACATGCTAAATTGGAGTCAGACAGTACAAAACCACAGCAAATCATAAAAATCTTGTGTTGCAAGAACATTGTGATAGTCTAATTCTTACTGTGGTAAAACAAAAAGTACTGATGGAACTGGAAATGTCTTCATCTCACAGTGGTATATTTAAAGCTGGTGAAAGGCTGATATTCTCCCATGTATTTATTAGTATTCCCAGAAAGTTAAATGAGCAAATAACAAAAGCTCAGCTTATTTTGAACTTGGCAGGGGTCTAGATTTCTATCTTTTAATGTGACAGTGAAATGATGGATGATTTGGTGGAAGAAAAAAAGAAAAAAAAAAGAGAATTTACCTGTTATTGCATTAACCTTGGTTAACAGAAGAACTAAAAGGAACAACATCTAATTTACTCTTTACTTTGACTACTAAAGCATAGCTAATTATTTATAAGTTCAGAGAGAAGCAGCTGGAGCTTAGTGAACAGTCAAATGTCTTAAGGGTGCAAGAGTAGACAAGAGGTTATTTTCCCCAATGTGACTTTTTCTTTTCTGTTTGTCAAAGTAAACTCCAGAGCTTCGACAGACTTGTTTTTTAAAGCAGCTATTGTTCTGACAGTCTCTTCATTTTCCCTTTATTCTTTTTCTTTCAGTAGACCTATGCACCAGAAACTGAAATGCAATGAGAGTTTTGTCAAATCTACATCAAAATAAAGTTCCAAAGCAGTATTTAACAGGAAATGGAAAGAAAGCAATATACTTTGCCACACTAGCTTGATGCTTAGTTGTCATATTTCTCACATTTGTGACTTCTCCCTTCGATCACTCTAATAACAGTTCCTTAGACTATTAAACCTGGGAGCCAGAAACATGTTAGAGGCAAATTCTACCTTTCACCATTTATGCCGTGTTTAATTTTTATGATTTGCTTGCTTTGGACCTTGAGAAGAGGCTAATCTCACCACTCTCTCACTACAGCACTGTGTCACTGCAAACCTGTTGAGACTCCTTTGTGAAGAGGTTAATGACATGTGGTTGATAGGTTTTGACAAAACCTACATTTGGGCCAAGCACTTTTGGTGAGGTGGGGTGGGTGCAGATGGTAGGGTTTTTCTGTATTGCT
Source organism: Ara ararauna (assembly GCA_028858755.1). Taxonomy (NCBI): domain Eukaryota; kingdom Metazoa; phylum Chordata; class Aves; order Psittaciformes; family Psittacidae; genus Ara; species Ara ararauna. The sequence continues at coordinate 143,673,864 of CM054377.1, read as the reverse complement.
GTTTGTAGTACAGGGAGCAGGTAAGACTGGCACAACATGGATGTATTGAACCCTTGCTTTATTTCTACTTCTGCTTTCTAGTTCTCTTTCAGAGCAAAACCCCTCCTGTGTTAGGTTCCCCTAAAGGGATGTGCTCAAATTAGTTTCAATCTGACCTGGAAGCAGAGCATGGGATAAATGGTGCTTTTGATTTTTGTTCTCTCTAGCACTTCAGAACGCTTCCAGATGATCAGATAACCACTGTTGTTTGTATTCCTCTTATAAGTGTAACCAATGGTAAATGTTGAAGCAAGACAATAAGGGTGGAATATTGCCTCCTACTTCACAAGAGTCTGAATCACCCAATCAGTGACACAAATGTAACAAGGACCATGGGAATTGCTTGGAAATGTTTGTCTTTCCACCACTCTGTCAACTTCCTTGGAATTATTTTCACTGGGTACTTTACATGGTGCTCTTTTTTGGCTGCTGTCTTTTTGCCATTTACAAAGCAATCTGTGTTTTAACAAGGAGAGTGGTAAAGTCTCTGAGTTGCTAATACCTTTAAAGAAAGCTCCACTCATTTTCTTTGTTTGCATTTTATGGAATCAATGGGCTGAAGTTTAGTGCTTGTAAAGATGGGGGACTGGCAATGGTAGCTAAAGCCAGCTACTCTGAGAGCCATTAGTGAGTAAGCTCCTCTGTACAGCATTGCCAATGCAAAACAGCCTAACTGGCAGCTCCTTTGCTATTTGTTACTAGACTCATCCTCAGCAGTGGATGCCAATGTGCTTGTTTTTATGACATGGGCGAGTGGAAAGCAAGATGAGGCCACCATGGTTATTTCCATTTGGGATGTAAGGCAAGGTATGAACCCAGGTACTCAGGGTGAAATGTTTGTGCAATGAAAGGGAAGAGAAGCTGTTGTAGAAGAGCTTTTCTGCAGTACTGCTGGTATTTTTTTTCCCATTTTGTATAAGTTTATAATTTCAGAATCATTGATATCGGGTCCTGAGGGCATGCTTTGGCTACTGTAGCTGACTAGACAAAGTATGGTTCCCTTATTAACTTGTCAAAGTACGATGCAGCTGCATCATTTGCTCACCCATTTGCTTAGCTTAAATAAAGGTTGGTGGTTAGGCTTCTGTTGCATTGTGCTCTCCTGCTAATTATCAGTGTATTTGTTTTAGAGACAATTAGCCACCTGGTTCATTCTCCCATTGAAGTCAGGTCATCATGAGTTACATCTGCTTTCAGGACTCTTCAAGTCCAAGACATAATAAAAAGATGATGGCTATGATTATAAAAAGCATGCAGGGTTGGGCATAAGTTGTACAGAATATTGAATTCCCAAGGAGGATTGGGTTACAAAGCTCTTTCAGAGGCTTCCTTCTGCATGTCACAGAAGATGGATGTGAACAGAATGCAGTTTTGCAATGCCAGAAGTTCTTTAGCCTATGAATGGTAAAGAGTGTTTGCAAAAGTAGATTGGTAAGGGCTAGGCAAAGTGAGACATGATGCTTCCCTTTGGTACTGGGGCGATACAACAAAAAAGTGACAAGTAAGCACGTCTCTGCACATACTGCATTTGCATAAAAATAAAAGTTGTTCAGACCTGTGGGTGTTTCCTGCTTAAAAATGTGCTATATAATGTGGCATAAGATTATGTGTGATGCACATTTACTTTTATAATCCCAGATGTTCCGGTAAAACTCTGTATTGTGAAGTAAGATTTTATTACAGTAGAACCTCATTAATTCTCACTAATGACTGGGAGACCCTTTGCAAATTACTGAATTTTGTATAGAATCGAATGCCGTTTTAATGCATTGTGTTGCTAGATGTCTTCCTAGATCCTGGGAAGGACGAGCTGCAGAGAACCCTGCCTTTCATGCCTCAGCTATATTTGCTCTGGAGAGGGGGGGTACAAAGTCATTGCAACGGGCTTGGCTCCAGGTATTTGCTAAAAATGTTCACATGGGGCTAGCTCTGGAGAAGATGGAGGCCTGTGTGCAAGGAAAAAGCTGGTGGAGACCTGGCAGGGTAGATTAGCGTAATTTACTGTTTCTTCCTTTCTGGTTTGGGGTCATGGAGGGATCACAGTCCTGATATTTCTGGAGAGCATAGGTATCACTAGCCTCATCTAATGGCTCCTAGATGCCAGTAGGGCCATTTCAGATTTAATAGGTTCACTGACTTGAGTAGAGGCAAGAACTAATCTTCCAGTAAAGAACATGCCATAGTTCTTCCTGAGAAGATGCATCAGCACACATAAACAGAGACAGTAGCATTCAGATTTATTTAGGTATACTATAGAAGTATCGCATCAAATGTGAGATGTAGAGCATTCAAAGGAACTTTTTGCATGCATAAATGTACTTCTAGAGCTATCTAGTGGATGAGTGCTCATAGGTTAGTATGAAATGGTAGAACACCTGCTTGCATCTCTTTCACCTGCTGCGTTATGGTGTAACGACAACAACACAACAATTAAGATGATAGAATCTAGCTCTTCATTATAAACTTGTTTTTCAACTTGATCTGATTAACTATATCTTAAAAAAATCAGTCCTTCCTGTCTATGCCAGGATACAGATTTTTTCGGACATATTTTAGTTGAAAGCAAAACCCCTTAATTCTGTTTACAATGACTGGGCATAAAGAGGCTAAAAGGGGCTTCACTAGAGCCCAGATTTGTGAACTAGGGGGCTCAGATAGGTGTGTACAGATGGAGACAAAATTGGGTCTATAATTGGGAAAAAAAGCAAAATTTGTGGAAATATCTAGGAAAGGGAATACATTGTTTGGGAGGTAAGGTGAAACCTTGAGCAAGCAATACAGAGGTCATGGGAGGGGTGGAAGTCACTCAGAGACACAGAGAAGACTCAAGTGAGGATAAGGATGGGCAGCAATATCACAGTACATCCAGGGAAAGAATGGAAAGGAGATGGGAGGCATGAAGATAAATAACTATGAAAGGGGATAACAGGCATGGACGTGGACATATGTGCAAGTGGTGTATGGTGTGACCAGATTATGGGAGAGGAATGAAGACTGCTGGCATAGGCAGGAGAGAAATAGAAGTGAGAGGAAGAGAAAGAAATGGCAATGGAGAATTGGAGCATTCTCCTAACTGTTCATTCACAGGGTTTTTAGCACTTGTCACGTTTTGAAGATATATATTTTATAGCCAAAGTATAAATTATAGTAGGGAAGGGAAGTCTGTTATCTGGTTTCCATTCAAACACTTCTTTCAGCCTGACTCCTACTAGCCAATCATTTGGTTAACAGTGCTCAGACATCAGTGTCCCCCTGTGCAGACCTACTGCATCCATAATAATCCAAGTGGCTAGCACTGTAAAAATTGCAAGGAAAATAAAAAAGCCCATCATAGTCTGACGCCTGAATCTCCTCACCTGGGCTGGAGAAAACCCACAGGTCATGGCTGCTCCCTGACATTTACAGGGAGTAAAGGCCCCTACAGCCACATGTTCTTGGACCCAATAATCCATCCTTTCCCTACTTTATTTTCGTCATCATGTTTGGCTTTTTTGCTCACTTACTCAGAATTGCTTGGGAATCCTCTATCTGGTGCTCAGTGGCTGTATAGGAACAAATCATACATAGTCATACAGCTTCTTTTCAAGCCTGAAATGTCTTTTTAAAGACACAGAGAACATTCTATGTGATAGCCCTCATACAAGTCAGCAGAAGAGTGAATGGGAGACCTTCTGGGAGCAGGATGGCAGTGTAGAGGAGCTAGATGAAAGGCATTGGGTTGCCCTAATTTCCTGGCATGTAAGAATGTAATTCACTTTGATAGCGCATCACTACTGGTGGCTTTCCCACAGACAGAAAAGACTTGCTAGTTGAGGAAGTAAGTAATGTCACATGAAACATACATAATTTGCACAGAGAGGGAAAATGTAAGACCACTAAGGTTATTGTTTTGCTAACAATGATTCATGACAATGGCACTTTGGAGAGTGTGGGTTTGGGGTAGAAGCTACGAATAAAATGTATTTCTGCTGCAGGGATCTGTTCTTGTGTCTGCTTTTTTGCAGACTTTTAGGAAGCTGTTGCAAACTTAATCCTGTTTAGCAATTATGATTTACTTCAATTGGCTCCACTCTTCATACTGTTTAAAATTAGATTTAAAGAATAATATCCACCTTGTTGCTTAACATAAACCCTGTTAAAATAACACACATTAAAATGGCATTCTTGGCATTAAGGAACAATCAAAGGGGAAGACAAAGGCTTACCATAGCATAAATATATATATATTTCTCAGAAGAAAAAAAAAATGTGAGATCTTTCAATGAAGACATCAAAGAATACATCTTACTTAGCTGAAAGAAGAATGTCTCCTGACAAAAGCCAATTAAGGAATGAATACATTTTGTTTATTTAGATTTGAAAAGTGCATATTCTTGTTAAATGGAAAAAAAACCCAAAACCCAGCCAACCAACCCTAGTTCTTTTAAGGTTACGAAGTAGCTAAGGAAACATAAAGATGTATGACGCATGGAAGCTTGATAGTGCATGAAAAAAACATAAAGACTGCAATTTTGCTGTTACCTAAGGCATGATATTGAAATATGTGTTCTGGGAGGGCTTTTCTCAGCTTGCCTAGAGATTCTGGGACAAATTCTGCTACTAATTACACCTCTGTAAATATGGATTTACTAAATGGCAGGTGCAGGTAGCATTATTCCAAGTGTGTGTACTTCTAACTGAGGGTGGGACTTCGACCTACATTAAGAGCAAACTATTAGTAGCTCTCCCATAAGATCTCCGTTTCTTTGTGCATTCACCATCCTGTACTCGAGCCTGTCATCCTATATGCTATCAATTCCATGTTTAAAAATCAGGGTGAGAAGTCCTTCCGCATGGGACAGCAAATAGCCTCTGCTGGAGGCCTTGAAGGCCCGTACTCCTCTTATCCTTTTCCCCTTTTAAGGCAAGGTGGGAGTGTGTTTGGACTTGCTTCTCTGGTGGTTGTATGGCGCATGAATCCCAGTGATAGAGGGGAGCCCATGATGGGCTCTGAAGCAATTTGTGTTGCCCTTTTTCTGTTGCCTTAGGACTGAGTAGGGGTTATTCAGTCAGGTGAGCTCCCCTGTGCTAGGCTGAGATTCCTTGCCTGTGTTTTGTATAAATATAACCGAGTATGTTGAAAAAGTTAGAAAATATCAGATATATTTTAACAATGTTTGCCTGCATGCTGCATGGAATGGCTAGACAGTTAAAAGGCAATAGTCAAGAGACATAAAAGTGCATCCAGAAAACAGACTGAATTGTAAAATATATGTAATAAATGCATAAAGCCGCTATTGAAGACTGAGTATGATTGTGGAAACAGCCATGGGAGTACAAAATGTTCTGACCTGCACAGCACTTCAGCCAAATGGAAAGAGCAGAACAAGTACTGTCAAACTTGATTGTTCTTCAAATCCTGCATCTTGCATCCATTCCTGTGCAATCAGATTCACCTGGGGAATAAGGAATAGAGGGCTTTTCCCACACAGAGTCCTTAACAGACGCTCCTACCACCTGCTTCAGATTATGCCTTTAGGACAATGTTTGTTGTCAACACTTATTCTTCGAATATCGACATGTGCATGAGAAATTTGATGCATCAGTTGAACTATTTGAGTCATGTCATTACTCCTGTGTGTAAATATTTGCACAATCAGGACCACAGAGTGTAATTTCCTTTAAGCAAAGACAGTCTTGCGCTATAGCTAGCATATGTGGTGTTTTAACTTTGATAATATAACAGTAGAAAATGATCAAAAAAAGACAGTAAAAGTTGGCTAAAATATAGAAGGAATCAGAGGAGTTCTGCTGTATGCCAAATCTTTATATTTCTGCTATATGCCAGCTATCTTTATATTGGTCCAAGAAAGAAGTAGATGAAGATTTTAGAAAGAACTTAGAAATAAAGCGTAACCAACTATGTTGTGCAAACCATAATTGAGGAGAATTCTTATTATCTTCAAGTCCTATATGAATGGCAGTTATGCATACAAGGCTTGCTCAGTGATACTGGAAATAGCACTTTAAAAAAGTTATTCTGGGAGAGTGTAACTGATGCAGGAAGTCTCATACCACAGAATGGTGTGAGACTTTAATGCCTTTAATTTGTACATTTTATTATTGCATTTTTTTTCTCTAATGCGTATTTTTTCTTCTGACACTTAATTTTCTGCTTTCCAGGCTTTAAATAAAGTCTTAAACTTTTTAGGGTACATTTCAGTTTGGAGTTCTGATGAAAACAATGGATTGTGGTTCTTAGGAGTTGCAACAAACTCTTAATTTATAACATGACAGTAAAAAATAGGTTGTGTCAACATAAGAATATTCTTTCCTATGACAGGATGAAACTGTGGCTCATCAGACTGATGTGGATACTGATCCTACAATTGTATTTGTCATTAATTTATTCAGAAAACCTAGATTCAGGATTGGAACCCAGAATATTTATTACTCTCTAAGTTGAAAATACTGGGTGCCACTTGTATTAGACTGGAACAGACTAATCAGGACTTATAAGAAGAATTAATTTGTCTGTGTTGTTAAAGGAAATGAGAGTGTGTAGGGAAAAGTTATAATCCCATCATGATGAAATCTCATGGTAAATAGAGCTTTATTGTGTGCCACAAAGAGGGAAGTTGAAGACTGTTTTCTTTTATCATTGAGAGTCATACTGGAAAATGGATGGTAAAAACTTCAAAGTCAAGTGCTTATTGATGTTTCTGCTTATAAAAATAGTACAGGCACTTAACAGCCTTTCTATTATATACATTCTTTAGCATGAGTCGGTAGCTGTGTTAGTCAGCAGGACAAAATAAATAATAAAGTTACTGATACATTTTTATAGACAAATCAAAACAAATACCTAGGCTTTCAGAATCACTCAGGATGTCTCTTTACAATAGAAGCAGCCACAGAAGCCTGAGTGGTTCCAAATGTTGTGTCTACAGAATATTATTTATAACAGCGGTGTAGCCAGACTCCTATTGTGCAGCAGCAGATGAAGCTGAAACACCCCTCAATTAATTGTACATTTATTAAACACTATGATTTACAAGAAAAAGTGTAGTTCATGGCGGGGGGGGGAGGGGTCATTCTGAAGTTTTTATGCTTCGGCAAGAGCCTGCAAGCATTTCAGCATGGCATGTCATTTTTAAACAGAAAATAGATATACAGGCCTGAACAAAGCATGTTTTTCCTAATTTGAGGACCTATGCAAACAGCCAAAAGTTCACCTCTGTTTCTGTATCTATTCACAGGGGGAAGTTAGGTGATCACTGAAGGGGGTGATTCAGGGAGCCTGAATAATGTCCTAAGCAGGCGCCTGGAGCCAGTCAGAATGAAACACAGGCATGAACATGCTGCTGGACTTTAATCTGAAGATTACTATCCTCAGCTCTATGGTCAACAGAACTGCTCCTGCACCCCAGGCAGCCTGTGCACCCCTAAGTCTGCACTTACAGTCTGAAAAAAGAGAGTCAACACGATGCTCCTGTCTGCCTGGCCTATGGGCAAACTGCATTTTCACCCTTACAGATGGGAGAAAAAAGATAGTCTACTTATGAGAATGAACCTAAATTGCCTACAGTTGCATTCTGGGGAGAAGAGGGAGGTATGCAGCCCCTAGAAACCTGAAAAAATCAGTTTACACTAAAGTGACACAAAATGACTGATATGTCCAAAGTGATATAGTACCATAGACTTTATTTAGAGTTTTTGGATGCATCATTGTTAAGTCCAGTTTAATCAATTTTAATAGGAATTGTATTTCAAATTAGAGTCTTCAGGGCAGCCATCATCATGACTCTTTAATTCTCCTAACCTATACATTTTTATGACCTGGATAAATATGCTTTGAAACTAATACAGTGTCATTGAATCCAATACATCCATAAAGGAATAAATCCATGCATACTCAAGTCACTAAATTTTTATGGAAATGAATAGACTTCCTTTCAAGGCATAATATTTTCACTTACACTAGTAATTTTCATTGAAACCAATGCTTTGTTTTCCAAACCCAGCATATTTCAGGCTCATGCACATCTTGCTTGAATTTGATTTTTTTCCTTTCTCATAATTAAATGTGTTGAACTGAACACAGTAGTGGATGTCTATTGAAACCAACATAGGGACTACTTAGAGCAAGTTTAAGCCAGTGAATACAGTGTGCTTCTCAGCGCAGTTTAATAAAACAAGCACTGTGAAATGGAACATACTTTTACAGAAGATCTGCCTCACATTTTCCCCTAAGTTGAGTTTGAGGCCTTAAGGTTTTCTGCTCTTTTGGAGGATTTTGCTGCTCTGTGGTAGGTAGACAGGCTACAAGGAGCATATGAGGGGACTGTGATGAATGGATGAGTGGTAAGTGACTGTGTATGGGTCCTCAAAGGACAAGAGTGTAGCCAGATGACCGCTGTGCTGCCTGACCAGTTTAGCAGCCCCTTGGAACTAGCTAACACATTTTAGGAAAGCCCATAGATTGTTCTGGATATGGTGAAGTTGGGTATCACACCTCAGTCTCCCCAGCATTCATCTCTAGGTGCTGTGCAGAGTTTCACCCAAACCTTGCAGGGCTCAGGTGGTGGCTGTGACCACTTCCATTACACATCAAGGGAACAGGGGAATTCCAAAGCAAAAACCAGAATAATTCAACTTTCATTGAGTTATTCTAGAATTATGCAGTGTCTCTGATCAGTTAGATTCAAGAAGTTGCCGTGCACTGTAAAGAAATACACTGTATAGTGACGGTGATTTGTTTAATAATGTGAAAAAACAGATATTAACCTCACAACAAGAAAATGGCACCCATTTTAATGAAGACGTTTCATTGTGTTTTTTCAAAGGTCAGATGTCATTTTTGTAGTTCTCAGTGGTTTTAATAGGTTTCTGAGTCTACTTTGAAGGGAAAGCCTAGGAAAGGAAGGAGAAAGCTGTGTACCGAACTGTGTGCTCTTTAGAAGGCAAACTGTTGATGGAGCAGTGGAAATGAGGCCTCTAAGTTTCTAAGAAGCAAAAACTTTGGCATTTTGTGAACAATAAAGGTGTTCACTGCAGTTTCTTCCAAACCGTATGGCATTTTTCAGCTAAGATTGTGTGCAGTTTATGTCAAAACATTTCAGTGAAGAAATACAAATACAGACTAATGTTTGACTTCTTTTGTTGTGTTGAACTGGAGCCAGAGAAAGTATTTATATATAAATCCACTTGTGAAATGCATAACCCTCTCAATGTGACTTATATGTCTGAGGCTTACAGAGAATTCAAGCTGATTGACAGAAAATACTGCTCTTACGGTGTCAGAATGTATTATCATGCTTATGCAGAAACACAAAAAATCCCTTTTTTCACCAATGTACTTGTTCATTGTCATTATGTTCTGGTATACTGGTGCTGTTCAGGTACTGAAATACCCAATTTGCTAGGACCTAAAGCTACCATGAAAATATATTAGGCAACCAGATGGATAATTCAGCTTGTTGGTTTAAAAAAGTGTGCATTAAACATTCAGTATTTGAAGCCTGATCTAAAAAAATTACTCTGTGGGGTCAAAACTGCCTTTCAGTGAAGGAAAGAAAAATAAGAACTGAGACAATTAAAGAAAGCTTTCCACATTTGTGCTACAGTTAGCTAGTTGCTCTTCATTTTTTTCCTTTCTCTCCCCACTAAGCCTGGGCATATCGAGCAACTGACAGTACAGCCTGCAAAGAAATCATGAGCAGACTACATACATCTTTATGTATCTGGCACACAGGTACTCTCTGCTTTTGTGGAACAGTTTAGATTAAAACAAATTAATTTCTTGTAATATGTCCTTTATGAGAATGACCTGTGTCATTTCGACTGCTCCCATTGCATCCTGTATTTTCCTTGATCCCAGGGTTTTTCTTTAGACCACTTGCAGTACATATTTTCCCTTTGATCTTGTACGTCTTATTCCCCTGTTTTCTGCTGAAATATGGTAATTTTTTTCACTATTTACAATTTGTTAAACACCAACAGGTTCTTGAATATGAGGGACTGTAGTGAGAGGACAAGGGTTAAGGGGTTCAAACTTAGACAAGGGAAGTTTAGCCTGGATATGAGGAAGAAATTCTTTACTGTAAGGGTGGTGAAGCACTGGAATGGGTTGCCCAGGGAAGTTGTGAATGCCTCATCACTGGTGGTGTTCAAGGCTGGATTGGACATAGCCTTGGGTGGCATGGTTTAGTGGGAGGTGTCCCTGCCCCTGGCAGGGAGGTTGGAACTCAATGATCTTAAGGTCCTTTCCAACCCTAACTACTCTATGATTCTATGATTCTATGTTAAAGGATTGTTATGTGAATGAAGAGGAGGAATAGACAGTTGGCCCTTGGTAATTTTAATATCATGACCATTTTTATCAAGTGGGTGGCCAGCACTGGCACTCAGAAATGTTCTCCCAGTGACAGAGTGGAAAAGTGTTGATTCCTGTAAATGGGCATCACCTTAAAGAGCAGATTGAGACAAGTGTCAATTCAGAGGAGAAGGAAGGGCGGAAAAAGAGCTGCTTTGAGGAGCAGCCTTGGGGCTGCATTGCACATGCAGCTACACACAGGATATGCCACAGTGTAGAAAGGACAAGAGCATCAAGGCCCAGTGGCTGTGGCAAGCAAGAGAGAGACAAGGAAGGAACAAAGCCATAGAAGGGCTTGAGGGGAAACATATGTTGGATGAGCTTGTATCGGTACATAACGTCCCCCACTCTTCTCCAAACCTGTCTCAAGAATTTTCTCAAAAATCATATTTCACACCTTTTAGATCTGCTTTTGCACCTCCACATAGAATCATAGATTCATAGAATACTTGCTAAACCAGAGTGTCATCGGCTTGATATAGTTTTGCTATCAGTTATTCTGATATTGTGGAGCAGAGTTCAGAGGTGGCTATAACTGTATGGAGCTGCTGTAACTCTTTCCACTATAGCACTTTTGTTAGTAAGTCAATGAGGTAGTGAATAGCTAAGAGTTATTTCAGTCCACTCAGTGTTTTTATTGTATGCTGGGCTTGCAGGTATTTATGCTTCCCCCACACATATGTAAAGGCTCTGAGTGATATGATAGGACCAACTTTGAACAGAAAAACAAAATCCGAAGTTTCACTTTTTACCAGGAATTAATACTTATATGTACTAATGCTTATAGAGAAGCAGTGATGAAATTTGCCTGTGGAGTTCACACTTTCTACCTAGAATACAGAGCAAATATATTCAGTATGCTCTACCCTTTCTATGTTGTATCCTCTGAACAATATTAAAAGATGTCCCTCTCACCTGTGAGGCATTAGCTTGCAGGATGTAGCATGGAGGAAACTGGGAATTTTCACAAATCATGTGGAAGAAGTTAGGCTGCAGATAGTGGCTCAATCTTCTTACATACTTTCTGTCAGATGTTGCTGTTACACCAGTGTTTGTTGCCTCAAATTCAAAAATCAGAGAAAGAAATATGTATTTTACCATAACGTTTCTTACTCTGCTCCTGGGATGGCAGAGCTACATATTCACCGTACCAAACAGAAGGCTGCACTCTAATGCTTGAAGATTTCAGGCAAGAACTAAAAGAGAAAAGTGATGATAAAATAACTGTTATGCTGAAATTGAAAATACACCAGCACCAGATCCTACTTAGGAAGGTGGAGAGTTTAGTTTTTTCTTCTGAAATGTATAGATTACATATTTATTCTCAGTCAAATTTACATTGAGTGACTAATTTTCTCCATATGCAACTATGGGAAGAAGAGTGAAGAGGGTTTCCATATTTAAATTGAAGAGTATTACAAAGGAACCTAATTTACAAACCAGAAAGCTTTGTGAGAAGTAGGATAACTAACTGTTCTCACAATAGAAGGGGAAGTAGAAGGGTGATAATGACAGTTCACTGACAGTTTGAGAAATGATAAGAGCTACTAGCAGCAGTACATACCCTTCCATTCTTGGCGAAGTGTTATCTCAAATGAATAATGCTAATAATGATTTTTATCATAGCCATGACCACTATGAATCTGGTCAATGGGGTAAGAGCAGGACAAGTGGAAGATGAACCATATAAATAACATGTGTAAAAGCAGGACAATAAGCAGCACTTCAGGGAATACTGTCTTCTCTCAGTCATGTTCAAAGGTTGCTTTGGAGAGCGTCTTTTTATATGGGTGGGTTAAAGAATAACATTCAGAACTCTCAAAACCACATATTGAGCAGAGACAAGAGGTCAGTGGAAAGGCCACACTGGATGGATTAACCTTCTTCTTATCTGGAGTCCACTTTCTGGCCATGCAGAGTCAGGAAGTAGAAGAGAAAATCTGAAAAAAAGAAAAACACATTACTGTATGTAATGATGCTTTAATGTGAGAGAAAATATCTTTTCCTTTCAAGCTCTTCTCTCATTTTCAGGCAGACATGGTGGATCTCCAGGGCAGTCTTGTATGGCTCAGATGGAGCAGTACTCTGCTAAATTTGGCCTAGAGATCTCACTTGTGCCTTGTAGCACTCCAGCAAGAATGGGAGGAGCGAGATGTGACACCGGGCACAGGCCTGCCTACAGAGCAGATGCCATACCTGGCAGGACCAAGAGGAGAGACCCAAGCTTAGGTTCAGAGGTGGCTATACTGAGGGCCCTGGCAATCTCTGGTTACATGAAGGGAAGTATGTAGTACCCAACCTCAGTGAAGGGCTGTGTGACTTCACACATCATGTGAGGTGAGCATGGGCTCATGTGTCTCTCTTGGATGTGGGCTTGCACAGAAATGAAACAAAACAAAACAATCATGCAACAAACATTAAGCCTCAAAACTGAGCTCTGAATACTAGAAGGAAAAAGGAAAACCTGAAAGTCTTTATCTGGCATTGCTAGAACATGTACCTACATACTATTTACATAACTATACTCTATGCGATCAACTCTAATGTAGTCGCTTTTGGTATGACAAAATCTATTTGTACCTTACCAGAGAGTAGATTAATTTTACAAATGCTAATAGCTACAGAATGGCAGGATTTAGACTAGGGAAGCTTTCTAATCCTTAACTATAGAGAAACAAATGAGTTACTTCGTATCCCAGGGGAATATGATACAAATCTACAAACAGATAAAGCACAATATTATTTAGACTCATGACACAGCCACTATGAAGATAATTATTAGATTTCTTGCACAATATTTTATGCTTTCGCATCACCTCCTTGCAAAAACTGCCATGTTCTGTGGCTCTGTTTTACATGCAGATGACACTTCGATGGGGACGCAAACGTATTCATGCCCCTCCAAGAAAGTACTGACAGCTCTTTGCTTGTTCACTGCTATATCACGACTGACACAGTGTAAATCAAGCACAGTATAGCTACTCTTGTGGTTACTGTCCCATAATAAAAGTGGGACACTCCTCTGGGAAAGGGAGAGTGGAAGTGAAACATATGCTAGCGGAGGCAGAAGCTGGACCTTAACATTTTAATAAAACAGTATCTCCACCATGGTTATTTAAAACCCCCTCCCTCCGTTTATGTATTTTTAAGTGCATACTCATGTAAATACATCTGATCATATGGCAAATGTCATACTGTGTGAGGAGAACATAAGACGTCTTTGCCTGAGGGAAGAATCAGCCTTTCCACCATGGCCAGGCCATTCATAGGTTGTCAGGTAATGTCCTACTGGTTACGGCAGTTGTCCTGTCACACCAAAGTCAACATACCAGCTATGAAAAGCTTAGTCAACTTATGCACAATGGTATACCTTCATTTGGAAGGACATAAAATGAAATTCCCATATTTTCTGAATGATTTGCATGTGCAGATTTATACACATGGTGGAAGGCAACTTCTGACTACAAGGATTTTTTTTGTTAATAATCTTAATTCACCCATCCAGCAATGAGGCACAGAAGAGTTACCTACACCTATAGTGTTTTCTAAAACTATTTCATGAAAAAAAAGTCAACAAAGTGAATTAATAGGATATATTTTTTTTTCTAAAGAGTAATTTTCTAATTTTTCCGTTGTGCAGCAGCTGCTGTTGCCGTGCTGTCATTGCTGTTGCTATGTATTTTTGAGTGTGCCAAGATGTAATTGGCTACTTCAGCATATATAAACTATTGGTAGAGATGTTTCTATGGAAAATCACATCTTTTTTTCTATTGGTTCGTGTTGAAAGTAAATGTGCTTAGCTATCATCTTAATTTACATAGAGACCAACCAGTTTCAAGTATCATAATGCAATGAAGCCACATGCTATTCATCATGGCAGAACTGAATTTAGGCAAGAACTTTTATATTGACTTCATGGTGGAATATGAGTGAGATTACATCTTTGCAGACTCCAAATATTTCTATAGTTTTTGGCAAACTTTTTTATCCACTGTGAATTGTATTTGTTCTGAAAACGTGGCTGTTTCCTGGTTTTGCCTGAGATAGCTTGCAACTGACTAAATCAAGACTCATTTCAGACTTGCTATGCATTTTACCTGAAGACCTTTTATAAAGAGTTACTGAGTTGTGCAATGCAGCTATATATTTAAAAATAATCTAAAAAAAATTGACCAATACTTACAGAAAAGATGCCAAACTCATCAGGTTAGAGGTTGATAAACCCAGACAATTTTGTGTACATGATCGCCTTTTGAGAGAATGAAAGACCATCATTTCAACTAGGGGAGATATTTAGCTTATCTGCTCTGGACACACTTCTCATATTAACTCTATCTAAAAAATAAAATGTACATCTGGGCTAAGAAGTTACAGGGCTGGTGAAAGTCAAAGATTCTATGTATTATGTATTCATTTCAGCTTCATATCACAAAGTTTTCCTACAGCCAAGATGATAGAAACTGTCCCAAAAACATTATTCATATTTATGCTAATAATTGTTTTATAACTAAAGTTACTTAAGTTACATGAAAACCTGCTACAGCCTAAATATACAAGCAACATAAGGTGAGACCTACAAAAGTAAAGGAGTGCATGACTGCAAATACTATGGGATTAATTTTTTGAGAACAAGTGTCATATTTTGCAACCTCAGTTTCATAATTCAGTTTTACTTCAATAGTTTCTCATTGTAGAAGTTAAAATAAAATTGGGGTGGTTTTGGACACTCTGAGGCTATAAAAATGTATTTCCAGAGGGAAATCTGCAAGTCCTCCCCTGTAGGAGGTGGCTGAAGTGTTATCTAGATTTAAATGAAATGAGACTTGATTGAAGGGTTGTTAAGAAGGGGCTAAACAGTGTTGGGTTACATCACAGAGAAGACGAATTATCATATGCTTGGTTCATAGAATGTCTTCAACTATTATCTATCCGAGGATTTCTTTTTTTGTTCTTTACTGTGAGGGTGGTGAGGCACTGGAACAGGTTGCCCAAAGAAGTGATAAATGCTCCATCCCTGGCAGTGTTCAGGGGCAGGTTGAACAGAGCCTTGGGTGACATGGTCTGTTGTGGGGCATCCTTGCCCATGGCAAGGTGGCTGGAACTAGATGATCTTAAGGTCCTTTTCAACCCAAACCATTCTATGATTCCATGCATTGTGTACCTCATAATCTCCTAATTTACTAGTAAGTTAGATGTTGCCTGTTTTCTTATTCCTAAAACTCTCTGACTTTGGCTACTGGTTTGATCCTTGTTCTATTATACCAAAGATTATTCTTTATACTTGAACTTTTTTTTTTCCCCTTTTTCTCTTTTAATTTTCTTCTCTCTTTGCCAGATCAATTACCCATCTCAGCACTTGCAAGCACAAACTTGAAGCTTTGGAGATACATTGGAGGTTTCTTTTTTCTTCTCTAAGCCATGGGAAGATCATGCTGTTACTTTCTGTCTGAGAAGAATTTTATTTCCTTCATCTATAAGCTGTACAGTTGGAAATAAACTGCCTAAATAAATTATAAGTTTCTTTTGTTATTTAGCATTGACTAAGTATTAAAATTTGCTGATGATATCATGTGTCAATATCCGAAAAGACAAGCTGTTTAAGAAAGAATATTTAAGTATTTAGGTCATCAACCTGCCATTTTAAATATTTGCTCTTCACTAAAAATCTTGTTCAAGTGTAATAACAATGTTATCATAGTGCAAATTTTAAAAAATCAGAGTAGGCTTTAACAGTGTTATGTACCGCAAATGGTCTTTTAGAACAGTACATTTTAATTTAAATTTTTCATTTAAAAGATGTTATGCTGGCATTACGATGCACCCACAAAACGTGATTTGTGGAAAGGCCAAGCATATGCACACACACACACATATGCATACATATTGTTACAGAACAGATATGCTTTACCTTCTGGGGCATCCTAGCACCTTAGGCATAGTCTTAGAAGTGATTGCAAGTCCCTACAGGCTCTGTGGATGAGTGCCACAATGACATAATGCTACGGGTACGTGTGCAATTCCCCTGCAAAGCATTAATTTACCTGCTGCATTCTCCTCCAATCACTTCCAGCTGAAAGCTGGTGAGTGCCATTACTGCTACTGCTTGCAAGCCGGCAACAACTTAATGGAGATGATTCCCTTTAAGAGGTCTCTGCTGAGTTTTTGGTTGTCAGGGAAGATGATAGTCTCATCCCTCTGGTTAGATAAAATTAAGACTCCTTCTGAATATCTCATTATTGATCAAGTGGCACTTGGAGTCAGCTGGTTATGTTCCTTTTATGAGAGGCTAGTTGCTTTCCAGAGGGGCTTCTAAGGCTATGGAGAAGCCTTGGTCTATAAGGGGTTTTCCTGAAGTCTTTTTCTTTGACTAAATCTCGGGTTTTAATAAAACATAGAGACTGACTCTAGCCATTGTGAAGAAAAAAATCCTGGCATCTTGAAACAGCAGAGATTAAAAGTGTTGTGAACTGATGTGGACATATCAGCAGAGCATTCACCAAATGCAGATGACAGAGTGTAGTGGTAAGTGAAACTAAACTTTGGCCCTCAGACTTAACTCCATTTCCTTGACATCCATGGAGTGGATAGGCAGATTAATGAGTGAGAATAAAGACACAGCTATGCTCTTTCCTCTCCCTGCTTTATACAAAAAGATGTGGGGAAGGCCTCTGTTCAAGCCTTGATATGGTTTATATACTAATGGCCCAAAATTGTTTTGTTTCTAGGGACTATAGGCTGAATGCATCATGGTATCTATACTTCAGCTTGACTAATTGTTTCTTACAGAATGGGTCATTTTTGATTGTTATAATTTTATTAAATTTCTCCCTTTTCAGCAGAAACTGCACTCACTGTCAGTCACAGACCAGGCTTTTTTTACTAGAAGTTTAATAAGAAATGTTAAAGCCATTTGCAGATTGCAAAAGTAAAAAATACAGTTTTCTTTGCTAAGGAAATATCATCATAGGCAAAGGGGTCTCTGCTGATCCTTAGATTTAAGTGCATGCATTTCTAATTCCAGAGTGTGAATGCTGCTTGGGTACAGGAGTGTATAATTTGCTGTAATCTTGGCCTGTGCATTTTTCTTAAACTGGTACTTTATTATTTGGAGCTATTCCATTTGTTTAAGTCCCTCTCATATTTCTTTCAAGCATACCCATGTAGGAAAATAAGCCTTTCTTTATCTTTAAGGCAATGGCGTGTTTGTTTGTTTGTTTCTAGATCATATCCAAATGAATTAATTGTGATTACGTGGTCTTGCTAATTGAACTTCTATGGTATGTGTATTGTTTTGGAGTGAAGTTGTGCTTTCAATAAGAAAAAATATGGAATTACACAGAGAGAGCACAAGGAAATGTCCTGAAAGAGAAATGCTGAGGTTGGGGGTTCCCAGCAACTCCCTGCACATTCCCCTTCAAACAGCAGAAACTCCACTTGCCGATATGTGAAAGTATGATTTGATAAGAGTCTACCTGTACCCACGCAAAAAAAAAAAAAAAAAAAGGCAGTCTCTGTAAACTGCATCTAAAATGGAAATAACCTTTGCCAAGGGACTTGGACTGGACAGGCCTCATGATGAGGTCCTAGGTATTAAAATGAATGCTAGAAGCAATAATATCTTATGGGTATTCACCACACTGATCTCAGTTATGGAGTGCTCATAATTGCCACTACCCCTCTGTTTACCATGCCTCCTATAAATATCCTATTTGGCTTGTGTGAGACACAATAATCCACTAGTTTAAATATGACTATGCTGGTATTCCTATCAGATAAAAATCCTATCAGATAAAAATCTGCCCTGGTGTGTTGATTTGTATCACAGTTTCACACACCTAAAGAGGCAGGAAGGATTAGCTGTAGACTAGGACCCACTCAGGCTTCTGGCATGGGGATGAGATAGGAAACCCAGCTGGGTTTTGGAGAAGTCAGCAGTCACTATGGGGTTCAGTACAGCAGAAAGACCATTTGCTCCGGTCTTCAAGTATGAAGTAGGAGCACATTCAAATTCCTTGAGAATCTTAAATTCCTCATCCATTTCATTTCACAGGTTTGCTGTTGCAAGTCTGTGTATAGAAACCCAGCTCTTATTTAGTAGGTTCACTTCAGCAGGTGCCAGGCCTAGAATTTTGTTTTATCGTTGGCTTATAAATTAAAGGTCAGATCCTGGAATCTGCTCCTGTTGAATATCTTGGGTTTGCCAATTTAAACAACCCCTTGTATGATCATTACATAGCATTACAGTGATTGCACATCAGACTAGGAAGACCGACACTTTGATGAGCCCACCTCAGAACATCATGGTAAGAATAAGCACAGCAACTGTTTCTGAATTGGGGATGACCATTGGGTCAGGTCTGTTGCTTTATTTAATAGCATTGCTCTTTTGGTCTTGCTAAGGGTATGTATCACTGCAGACCTGAATGCTGCAGTTCTCATTTTTCCTGCTTTTCAGTTTTTTATACTGTCCCATCATTACATTAAATAGTATGGTCTCAAGGATTAGGTCTTGTACGTGACTCTGATCACTGTAGTACGCAGCTGATTTTGGAATGTGTGAGAAGTGGTTTTACAACAATAGCTACCTTGAAAGTGAGAAATCCGAATACCATTTAGCTTTAGGAAAACATATACTGACAGCAGTACCTAGCATGATGCAGACAAGATGGCAATAAAGCATGTTGGTTTCTTGTTACGTGCTATGTGTGTTTATAGTCTCATTTGTTACCTGTACAGAGATTGTTGATATAACAGCATTGTGCATTGTCATATGCCAGTGAGGTTTGTTGGGAATGACTTCCCAGAAGATCAGAGGCGGTCATCAGTGCTCTTGAGAAAAAGTGAGACGACTGGTTTTCAAGTAACCCTACTGTGATTTGAGTGGGATAATGGAACTGTCCTGAACACTGGGATTTTCCTGCCTGCAGTCCAGGGACAGGGAAAACAGACCCTTAGAAGGGCTGCACTGGATGATGAAACACTTCCCTGGTTGAAGTTCTCCAAGTTCAAGTAGCATTCAAAAGCGACTGCAGCTCTCTTTCTGCATCTCCATTTCAACTACTGCCTCTGTGACAATATGAGATAACTCAATTAATACAAAAAGATAAGAGTATATTAGAGTCCTGTGAGGAAGAAGTTCCTAGATTGAGTCCCTAATGCATACAAGGATAATGGTAAGATAAAGCCCTAGTTAATTATACTGAAGAAGCAGGAAGAAACTCACAACTAATTGTGCTGTAGTTAAAAGTATTTCTTTTTCTAAATGAACGTTTAGTACTGATTGTATTCCTGTTATTGTATCAGAGGATCAGGATTACAAGGTCTAGACATTCACTGATACATAGACCTGTCCTCAAATAAACATCACTTTGGAAAACTGCAGGTGTTTTGTTTGTGCTGTGGATGTTAACGGTAGCTTTGTGAGACTGTTAGTGTCAGAGGTAGCACGACCTGGGAGTACTGGACAACTGCATGACTGTATTAATGCATGCACATACATGTGCTGCTTATTTCTTCATGTCCTGTCACATCTCATGTCTAAGACAAAACCTTTGCTGAACAAATACATCACAGCTGACCTATGACAGGCAAGACTTCAGTCCTGAGGTAAAGGAGAAGAGATGTTTTTTCATTGACTCTCTTAGAAAGCAAATGGTTTATCTGCAGTGGAAGTTGAAAATCCACTGCACTTGCACACAACCAACCATGTGTGTTTCCCGCTCCCCTTTCTCCCCAACACACATGCACAAGTATGCAATGCACTTGTCTGTGGTAGTGCATGGAGTTTCTGCAGCTGGTGATTCACCTCACAAAGGGATGGAGCGGAAGGACATGTTTGTCATTTTAGGAGATTTCTACATAAATCCCATCTGTGTAAGCTGCCCTTGGAGATGTGCTGAATCAGTGCCTTCCTCCCTCAGGTTGCCTGATTCCTTCACATTGCAGTAATCAGGGCTACTGATAAAACCTGTGAAAATGAATCCTGTTAAACTCATCCAATTATACTAAAAGCAAATAATGAGAATATGAGGGAAATTCAGCTATCTTAGCCTATGTATCACCTAACATCCTCAGTACAGAAGCATCTAAAAGCTGCCTGCTAAGTTGGTTGATATGCCTTTTATCTAGCTTGATGTTAATTTGCTAAACACTGTTTTGGTGTATGTGATTGTAGAACATAAAAATGCAGTAGGTGGTTTATAGGAGATGCGAGCAAAAGAATGCTCTGTGCTACGAGCTCTACATACAATGCATATTCTCCAAAGGGATGAAATTTCCCTCGAGCTAATGGGTAAACTGCAAAGTGAGGTACACCAGCAGCTTTACGGTTCGCTTCAACCTGCTCCTCCTACCCGTGCTTTGTGGTGGGTGTACAACTGTTGCAAGTAGGTGGCACAGCTGTTTGCATTGACTGGCTCAGTACCTTTGGGATACAGACAACACAGTAAATGTTGCAAGATGAAAATGGCATCTATACTTTAATAAACTCATTCTATTTCTTTGTGAGACAAAAGGGGGAGATGGGGGGGAGAAGTTGCCAGCTTGACTATATCTGTATTAGTGGCACTGCTCAAATCACACGGTGGTGGCTAATGCTTGCAAAATCCTGACTAGCATTTGAAAGGGTAACATCAGTTTATTATTGCTGCAGTAGCTGTTAACTTTATGAAGATTTCCTGTGCACCTGCCTGCTACCATGTCTTTAACATATATGCATATTTATACAACTTAGGCAACATATGTTTGATGATTTTTGTCATTTATATTTACTACAGTATGGATAGCAATTAAAAAATAACCATGTTCACTGTAATGAATTGGTGAAATTCCTGGAGAAGTAGAAACTGCATGAACAATCTGAAGATGAGAACAAGGTAAAAAGCATGTAGAAATATATTTCATTTGTCAGAATATAAAAAAAAAATGCAGGCATGTGAGCACTCTGTGTGTGTATACATACATATATTAAAAAACATAAAAATGACAGGGAAGAATAAACTGCTTCACTTCTAGGTAGAACAAGAGAATAGATAGTCTAGAGCAGGATATTTTCCCATTTTATCCACCCTTTACAGATACATGGTTGAATTCTGTTGTAGGGGTGATGAAGGAGGGTGACATTTTCTGCAGAGCTGATGTTGTTCTGTTCCCCAGTTTTGTGTGTTTTGAATGTAAAATGGATGTATTTAATTGCAGATACATGTGCAAAAGCAAATGGTGTGCTAGGACCTGTGTGATGATACAGTCCCATGTCTGATTGACCCTAGCAGCGAATTGGGCAGGTCTCCTGAGCACCAGCTCAGGTGTCAAGACCAGGGAAGGGCTATGGAGAGGAGTTTAAGGAGTGATCCTTAGAAGTAGCCAGTTAGGGGAAACCTCAGGCTCAAGTCTGTATTTGGTGTGTCTGAGTTAAAAATAGAGGAAGATCCTAGGGAGAGGGTAAGTGTTGGATATTAGCCCACTGAATCTGTGTGGGCACATGCACAACAGCACCCACACTGTGTATGAAAGTGAGATAAGCACACGTGATTTGTACTCGGAATGTAGGTGCCAGCTTTTTTAGAGAGAATTTCTTACCATGTGGCATATTATCATATTTGAGACCTGCTCATCTCTGTAAAAAGACAGAGGATAGTGGGCTGTGCAGAAATGGAGTGAGACGGTGGAAATGCACATAGTGGAGCTGTGAAAACTGACATGGGAGTGGAAAGGAACCTAGAAAACTTCAGTTGAAGAGGGAAATGGAGAAGACTAAGAAAGCCAGATCTTGTCCTGGAAGTAGCATTTTCCATGTCAGCATGGTGATTTGCCTAGAATCATTTGTTCCACTTCTTAGAAAGGCACTCTAAATTAGCCTTTGGATGCCTTTGTTACCCTCTTGCGACATGAAATTAACTGCTGCTGTAGTTTCTCACAGAGGGTAGAGCAGCCCCAGGTCCATCCCCATTTACACTCTGCCTGTGCCCAGAAATGCCCCGACTGACATGACTCTGTGCTCCGAGCGACACAGCATTACCCCCAGCAGTGCAATTCAAAGTAAACTAAACTGCGCAGCAAACAGTTTACCCACTCCAGCAAACAGCAACATTTACTCATTTATTTTCTTACTGTTGCTTACCCCTCTACCAGCAGTTAGTGCATATGAGGCAGCCGCCTGTGCCACTGGAGCATTCCTTTTTGCAGAACACTCCTAAAGCAGCCAGCTCTGCTGGCATTTGGACTATTTTAAATTAGCAGGGTGGCTCAAACTGGCCCCGTAGACCACAAGACATGTCACATCACTTGAAACTAAATCTCTAGGTGGTTTATCAGCCTGTTTGTCAAGTCAGGTGACAGCGTCTTCACACACTGATTTTAATTTGTATTGAATACAAAGCTTTGAGAGTGAGACTTTGCATCAGCTGCGTATTGAATTCCATGTTACTTCAACTGTTTTCTCCTCCCTCAGTATTTTAGCAGTTCTATTACAGAGAAAAAAAAAAAAGCCCTGAACAGAATCAGTTTTGGGTTTAAAAAAAATTGCCTGTGTGCCTTAGGATTGACAACTCCTAGGCCAGTGTTTAGCCCAATGCAATGCAAACCTGCTGCTATATTAAACCCCAAACCAGCATTTATAATAGACATACAGTAAGCCTTTAACTGTAATGACACTAGCAGGTGTCACCACAATAAAGATAACAGCCTCCCCACGAACAAATATTAGATTAAAGAGATCAATCAATCTGTATCTTAAATTCTAGGCCCAGCGTGATCTCTACCAGTAAAAAAAAAGCAAACTTCTGCTCTGTCTGTGCCTTGTAACAGGTGAAAGACCTCTTGATTGTTCAATTATTTTTGCCATAACTTGAGAAAATAGGCATCTTTCTTTTTTCTTCTGTTGCAGGCTCTTTATGTGAATGATACAGAAAACCTTTGTGGCCTAAAGACACGAGCACTTATTGATATTAAACCTTGCAGCAGACCGTGGCAGTTTTGGTGGTGGGCAGGTGGTGTGAGTCATGGCTCACTGCACTGCCTCCTCCAGGAATGCCAAAAAAAGCCCTGTCAAAGCCTGGGGTAGCATCAAGTGCTCTGTGCTCTGGGGCTGTGATCAAGTTACCTGCCTTGGTTTATTTTTCTTTCTCCTGCTGCTGCTACCCTGCTTTGCTATCAGCAGCACCTTTTCCTCAAAAATCATTGAAGGTTACTACTTTCATTCTCCATGGCTTAACATGCTGCCACTAAGTTAGAATGATCCAATCTAGCCTGAGTTTAGGCTGCAGAGCCACTGCACACTGCAGTAAGTGCTGAGGGTGAGGGAAATCCAATCACCCCCACATAAATAGATACCCCTTCTAGCTCTCAAATCTTTTCCCTCTTATGACTGTGATCATCAGTCACTTCTCAAATGCAACGCCTGAAAAAGCAAGTGCAGGTTTTGATCTTCTGTGCTGTAGGACCAACATCTTTCCATGTTCTCTCAAGGAAAGGGACTGTGCATGGTCCCCAAAGCACGGTCCCAGACCTTGATGTGCATCAGCAATAACACTGGCTTTTACCTACCATTTCTACTTAGTTACATCATTGCTGTCATTGCCACTACAACTCAGCTTTGGCTCATAGAGGCTGTGTTCTGAGGTTTTACATGGCGTTGTACTAAAATTTCGAGATCTGTTTGTAGTAACAGCTTTGTGTCTCAGTTGTGATACGTGATTCTCCTCTCAAATGCACCTGAGTAGAAAATCAGACTTCTTCCTTAAAAAACACAGTGTGCGAGAAGTGTAAGAGATATTGAAGTTAAAATCCTCTGATAGTCTTTCATGATGGAAGAGACCCAAGTATTGAGGGAAGCATGCTATAACAGCTTATCTGCAGGGTCCTAGATAGGTGCTCTTATCCCAGTGGAGAGCACCTGTTGATTAATTAGATTTGGTCTGCTTTGAATATGTTCTGGACTGCATAAGGGAAGCTTTTGTGCAGAAAAATGTCCCCATCAGATAAATACAGAACAGCTGATCTTTTGCTACATACCCTCTGCTTTATTTTTCAGGAGTGCACACATCAGGCAAGACATAAAGTAGTGTCGTGGTTTAAGCGCAGCCGTAACTCAGAACCACGCAGCCGCTCTCTCACTCCCCCCCCCCTTTGTCCCACCACCCCCACCCCCACTCCCAGAGGGATGGAGAGGAGATTCAAAAGAATGTAGCTCCCACGGGTTGAGATAAGAACAGTCCAGTAACTAAGGTATAACACAAACCACTGCTGCTACCACCAGTAATAATAATGACAAGGGAAAGAACAAGGGAAGAGAATACAAATACAAACACTCTCCACCCGCCAGCCAATGCCCAGCCCGACCCAAGCAGTGATCTAACCCTTCCAGGTGACTGCCCCCAGTTTATAAAGTGGGCATGACGTGCTGTGGTATGGAATACCTCTTTGGCTAGTTTGGGTCAGGTGTCCTGTCTGTGCTTCCTCCCAGCTTCCCCTTCTCTCTGGCAGAGCGTGAGACTCAGAAAGTCCTTGGTCAGAGTAAACATTACTGAGCAGCAGCTAAAAACGTCGGTGTTATCAGCACTGTTCCCAGGCTGAAAGTCAAAACCACAACACTGCACCAGCTACTAAGAAGGAGAAAAACGGCTGCTACTGCTGAATCCAGGACAAGTATGGCTTTCTAAGGAAAATAAGTGACTTGATCCTTGGAACATTTTGTTAGAGATCTTTGAAATCTGATTCATGGTAGCACTGAAGCAAGTTTTTTCCTTTAAATGAAACTTAAAGTGGAAGCCTGTCCAACTTCACAGCCATTTCAGTCATGGCTTTACAAGGAGTGTGTGTGAGTAGGATGCTGCTCAGTAATATATTCGATGGCCAGTAAGTGCACTTACATTTTCATCTTTTTTTTCCAAAGAACAAAAAAAGCTATGTAATACTTTATTTTAAATCAAATATAGTAAGTGCCACACTAGAGTTTTTAATCCTTTAAGTGAACTTACGCCCTGAGAACTATAAAGGTTTCATAGCAGCCACAATATTTGCATTTGCAGAAGAGCATCCAGCTTCCTTCTCTTCATGTTTTTCCATGACAGACTTTCAGTTTGCTTGAATGATGAGTTCATATCACATTTAAAAAGTCCCAGAAAGTTTATTTATAGTGGAATACTGGTTTCACAATGATGAATGATGACTGCAAGGCATGTCTGTGAAGACCCTGCTCCAATGCCATTACAATCTAAGATGACAACAGGGAAAGCAATTTCAGTGTAACTCTATGGAGACCACATTACCAGACCATTGCAACTGCAGACTAATTGAAGAGCAGGAACATACAGAGCCTCCCCTTTGGTGATACAGTTACAATGTGATATTAATATGTCACAATAATTTCAATGCAAGGCATCTTTTTTGCCATTATTAATAATAGACAGCAATATTTTATACTTCCTTGTGCACATAGTCCCACTGAACTGGAATGAGACTCCTTGCTGTACGTAATCAGACCTGACATTGTATAAGGCTATAGGCAGAAGTATAGAGGTCAAAGGCTACTTTATGTGAAAGAATGAGACACTGCAGAGGCCTGCAGTGTCTTCTCTGAGCCTGCACATTGTACTAAATCTTACAATTTTAAAATTTAAGTGAGAAAAAGGTAAGCATAAATACAAATTGTCAGTACCTTAATGGGAACAGCACAGTGCTGCACCTGAAAATCTCCAACTTCAACCACAGAAGTCTATAAAATCTGCCTTAATTTAAAGCTCAGGCCTGTGTGCCCATGTATTAATTGCACCTTATATCTTTGTTAAGAAGCATGCTGTCAAGGCAGCTTGTATATCAGGAGAGTGGCCTGGGCCAGTTGCATCATATTTTCAAAGGCATTTAGGTACAAAAGAATGCAGATGGTTACCTGAATCCCACTTAATATTTGGTCCATTTAAGCTGAATGAAATATATTGCAGCAGCTTGTGCCCTGGTGATAGGGCATTGCAAGTGCTAGGTGGCACAGACTTTGTATGAGAGAAGCTGACAGTACAACATAGCTCCAGCCTCAGAAAAGGCAAATGTCAAATGGAAGTGAAAATACCTTGAAACATTCTGTAAATGTATCTGCTGAGGTCTAGTTATTTTTGAATGGTAAAATCCATACTTAGTTTCATCACGTAGGTCAAGCCCCTCTACTCTTCTAAACCTTCAACGATTTCAGAATGATTTTATTTACAATACTATTCTTATATATATTTTTTCTGGGTACTTACCTAACTGCATTATAATTTGAAAGGTTATAATTTGTAAGGACTGTGCAGTGTGTAATATTCAATGTACATACGCTATATATTTACTCTTCTGTCTTTTGAAGAAATCCCACTCCAGGAGCAGCATCGTAAACAAGATAAGTTGGTGGCAAACTCCACTGTCTTCTATAGGGACTTTAACAGCTTTAGTCATACTGCTTGTAACAGCCTGCTTCTCACTGATTTTATTTTTCCAACTTGTCAGTCTTTTCTTTCAGGTAGTGGAGTTCTCCATTTTGCTTTGCTTTCATCTGTATTTATTTTGTCTTTTTTCTTCACTGAAAAGCATGGAGCAACTGTTTCAAAAGGCTAATAATTTTGTTTCCTCAACTGCTGATTTACACTTTATCTGCCACAACCCCTAGATTGTTTTTCTGGGTGCTGGAGGGGCTAGGTGGAGGTCTTTTCTCAATACTTTAATACGAGATCCACCTCTCTTATCTTTGTGGGATAGAAACTTTCAGAAGCTATGACATTTTTCACCACCCCTACTTGCCTGGAAATTAAAGACAAAACTTTGATTGCCTTCAAATGATGAAGGCAATAGATGGCAACAATAAGCAGTCATAAAGAATGAGAAGGTGGGTTTATTAGAGGATAGAATTCATAGAATCATAGAATAGTTAGGGCTGGAAAGGACTTGAAGATCATCTAGTTCCAACCCCCCTGCCAGGGGCAGGGACACCTCCCACTAAACGATGCCACCCAAGGCTCTGTCCAATCCAGCCTTGAACACCACCAGTTATGAAACATTCACAACTTCCCTGGGCAACCCATTCCAGTGCCTCACCACCCTTACAGTACAGAATTTCTTCCTCATGTCCAATCTAAACTTCCCTTGTTTAAGTTTGAACCCATTACCCCGTGTCCTCCCACTACAGTCCCTCATGAAGAGTCCCTCCCCAGCATCCCTATAGGCCCCCTTCAGATACTGGAAGGCTGTTATGAGGTCTCCATGCAGCCTTCTCTTCTCCAGGCTGAACAGCCCCAACTTTCTCAGCCTATCTTCATATGGGAGGTGCTCCAGTCCCGTGATCATCCTCGTGGCCCTCCTCTGGACTTGTTCCAACAGTTCCATGTCCTTTTTATGTTGAGGACACCAGAACTGCACACAATACTCCAAGTGAGGTCTCACAAGAGCAGAGGAGAGGGGCAGGATCACCTCCCTCGACCTGCTGGTCACATTCCTTTTGATGCAGCCCAGGATACGGTTGGCTTTCTGGGTTGCGAGCGCACACTGCTGGCTCACGTTCATTTTCTCATCAACCAACACCCCCAAGTCCTTCTCTGCAGGGCTGCTCTGAATCTGTTCTCTGCCCAACCTGGAGCTGTGCCTGGGATTGCTCCCACCCAGCTGTAGGACCTTGCACTTGGCGTGGTTAAAATTCATCAGGTTGGCATCAGCCCACCTCGCAAGTGTGTGAAGGTCCCTCTGAATTACATTCCTTCCCTCCAATGTATCAACCGAACCACACAGCTTGGTGTCATCAGCAAACTTGCTGAGGGCGCACTCAATCCCACTGTCCATGTCACTGACAAAGATGTTGAACAAGACTGCTCCCAACACCGATCCCTGAGGGACACCACTCCTTACTGGTCTCCAGATGGACATTGAGCCATTGACCACGACTCTTTGCATGCGGCCATCCAGCCAGTTCTTTATCCACTGAGTGGTCCATCTATCAAATTGCTGTCTCTCCAACTTAGAGACAAGGATGTCATGTGAGACAGTGTCAAACGCTTTGCACAAGTCCAGGTAGATGACATCAGCTGCTCTACCCCTGGCCATCAGTTCTGTAGCCCCATCATAGAAGGCCACAAAATTGGTCTGGCAGGATTTCCCCTTAGTGAAGCCATGCTGGCTGTCACCAAGCACCTTGTTGTTTTTCATGTGCCTCAGCATGCCTTCCAGGAGAATCTGCTCCAAGGTTTTGCCAGGCACAGAGGTGAGGCTGACTGCTCTGTAGTTCCCCAGCTCATCCATTTTCCCCTTCTTGAAAATGGGGGTTATATTTCCCTTTTTCCAGTCATTGGGAACTTCACCTGACTGCCATGATTTTTCAAATATGATGGACAGTGGCTTAGCAACTTCATTCACCAGCTCCTTCAGGACCTGTGGATGGATTTCATCAGGTCCCATGGACTTGTGTACATTCAGGTTCCTAAGATGGTCTCGAATCTGATCCTCTCCTATAGTGGGCCCAGGGTTTTCATTCTCACAGTCCCTGCGTCTGCCATCCAGGACTTGGGTGGTATGGTCAGAGCATTTTCCGGTGAAGACTGAGGTGTTCCCTCTTTTAAGACTTGAATTCTTCTGGTTGCTTTCTTTACTGAAAAATCAATGTCCTTGTATCTCCCAAAGAGAGTAGCCAGCCCAGAGCAATGTGGTGGTTCTGTGTACACTTTTATTCACCCTATTCCAGACAGTGTTTCTCTTTTGCTGTAGGCATTAAACATTAATAATATGTTATTGTAAAGGGGAGAGCTGAATTGACTTTTTCACACAAAGTATTGTGTCCTAAAAGTCTGTGTAGTGTCAGCTCTGCTTTTGCCTTCCTAGCTTCACTTTCTTTCTATGCTTTCGTTTTATTTCTGTTACTTTCTAGTACAAGGCAGCTATTACTATTATTTTTAAATAAATGTTTTTAGTGCCTAAAAATGCTGTGGGATTGATAGCTCTGAGGCTCTCCTGTCCCTGTAGTAAGGATAACAAAACTTTCAGCAGTTCAAGCTCCTTGTTGCTCAGGTTCCTCAAGTTTTTCACATTCCTTTTTATCTAGGTATATCAAGGTATCTTAAACATAATTTGGAAGAAGCAACTATAAGACAATAAGACCTCCATGTGGTCTCCTTGGATTGCAATTTTTCATCACCCCTCAAGACCTTGAACAAACATATCATTGATATTTTTTATGTTTTAGTTTAAAGGAGGAGCATGCTGCTGAGATGAAACTGATTAGAATTTACAGAACTCCCTTAATTAAAGTGTCCCAAGTGTCCCAGCAGCAACTGAGGACCCGGGTTAGACTGGAAGCACTGGAAAACAAAATCTGGGTCAAGCTTGGGTTTTGTACACTACTTTGTTGCTTTACTGAAATTTAATAGACTTTCTGTTTTCACCTTTCTTGCTTTTCACATTGTTGACAATGAAGGTTGTCTTACACTTCCTTGTAGCATCATTTAGTATATAACACAACAGAAGGAGAAAATGAGTGCTTATTTGAAATAGTGGATTGCAGAGGGAAAAAATATTTTCTTTTCTCAGCCGTTTCTTTCCTCCTTAGCTTATAGCAATCATGTTATTGTGGCAGAATAAGGTATTTAATAATATTTTTTCCAGGTGCAAATACTGAGAAGGAACAAAAATATTTTGTATTGGACTGCGCCATTACTGATACAGTTCATCATTTTAATTTAGATGTGGATCTCTACATTCTTATCAACCTTGAGAAATTCTGGGCCAAATAGTCAGCAAGCTGCCACTGCCTTTGGCCCAGCTCAGGCCTTAGCTTTGACTGCTCTGTCACTAAACTGATTTACAATAGCTGATGATTTGGTCTGCTATTCTTCCTTCGAGTAAACTCAGTCCCTTGGGGCTTGACTTGTGATGCCAGGGAGCTCCCTCAAGTGCCACTGACTTCTTGGAAAGCTGAAGTCACTATTTTACACAATACAGTCTCTGGTCCTGGTCCTTTCTATGTCTAACTTGCTTTTTATGTCTAATTCTGATTTCCAATTAGGTTTTCTTTTGCTAACATGGAAGCATTTCAGTCTTACTTGCCAAAGCAATCTGTAGTAGTAACAAACACTCTTTTGAAAAGGTTTTGTAAATTTTTGGATTCCAGTGTATGTATAGTTTAGCATCATTGTTTTCTTTTCTTTAGATACATCCATTATATATCTATATCTACTTAAAATTCAATAAAATTTATTTGGAGAAGGAGAGAGCCAGATGCTAAGTTAAACCAAAAAAATAAATCAAATAAAGATTTAATTAGCAGAGGAAAAAATTCAGGGAAAATAACCTTCTGGAAAATAGCAAAATCAGAAAAAGTGTAACAGCATTCTAATATGTTAGTATACTACCAGTCTTATATTTATATTCTGTATATACTTTTATAGCCAGACACACAAAGCTTGTGTGCTGCAATTAGCATCTTTGCTATAGTGAATTGTCATGTTCTAGCACTGCTAATGAACATGGAGAAGGTGTACCTGCTGTAAACCATTGCTGAGAAAAAAAAAACACCCTTTAGAATTACTATTAGAACAATTTTTTTCTTATTATTTCTCCCCCCCCTTTTTTTTCCCTTTTTTTATTTTTTTTTTTTTCTTTTTTCTTTCTTTGGGAAAAGCCTCTATTATTACCTGCGGTAGGCTCTGAACACTAGCATGCTATTTTGTGGATTGCGCTGCCCTCAAACACTGCACATTCGAATCCCATTTGTAGCAGTGATGCCAGTGCTGGGATTCAAAGTCAGAGCCTCTTAGGGTTACAGCCCTGCTGCTGCTTCTCTGTGAGTGGAAGCGTCTAACACCACCGGCATCAGAGACTAGGGCAGATAAAGAGACAAGGTGTTCTAAAGAGAGCACACATGGAATTTCACACACACACACACACACACACACACACACACACACACACACACACACCCTTTCTGTTTTTCTTACCAGAAAGATAAAGGAGATAAGAGTAGGTTGATATTTGACGAATTGGTTTTATTCAGAGGAGTGCTATCATCTTTATGTCCTTTTTGAAAACGCACCCACAGTGTCTGAATTCCTGTTAATGCAAAGTTCAGATAAAGCTGATGAAAAGCAGCTGCCATCTTGATAGTTGCCATGGCAGATGGCATCAGCCTTTATGCTTTTATCAGTATTAGTATCAGAACACACTCTGTGTTCCAAGCTGAGATAAAAATCATTGAAGCTGTACCTGGAATAGGCAGATCAACACTGCAGGTCCCACACAGTTTTGAATCTTTTTAGAACAGTCTGCATAAAAGCTAGAGACAACACATTCTTGTTATTCATTAGTTCAGCAATGATGATGGTATTTTGTAAACTTCACAGATGAAGCAGCCTTTCTAAAGAGCTGCTGCCTCCCTTCCTCCTTCCCTCCCACCCCCAGGAATGCTCAGGCTTTGAAAACAAAAAACACATAGACACACACAAGAAACACTTTACAGTAAGTGGACAATGGACAGAGCAGTGACATTCCTTCTTAATTAACCCACTGCATTTTGCACAAAACCCCCATCAACCTGTTGTGAATAATGGTATTAAGAATAGGTGCATAGGAAGGGACATAATGATTACTGCTGGGTTGTGAAGATGCAGTGGGGAAGGGGCTTGTGCGGGTTTGTCACGCTGATATTGTGAATCCTGCCTGGGAAGTCCCCCCCAGTTTACTTGCTCTGGAGCCCCACATTGACCTGGCAGTCCTTTCATCTCTCCAAGTGCATCCCAGAGCCTGCACAGCCCCTCGTTTTCTGGCTCCACCTTGTGATAAGTGCCCCATCAGAAAAAGTGACTTACACACTGTTAAAGCTTCAAGGATAACTCTTTATTGCAGGTTTCAAATTGTATTGACAAATCTCCCCGTCCCCTTTCGCCCTCTCCCCCTCCCCAACTCTCCTTATAGCTATGCATATAGCTATTTTTGGTAACATTGTTGCTTGATAAATAGAGGGGTTGTGAGATCTCAAGTTATTATGCAAGTGTTAGCGACACAGGCTGGTAAACCATTTGGCTGTTGCATCGGTGCTGAAATGAATAATAGCAAATGGGAGGAGGGCATGGGAGTTATTTTAAATGACACATATATATTTAAATATAGCCTTAAAATAATGTTAAAGGTTTAGAGCCATTACAGGCTCTTGTGCCAACTTGCAAACTCTTCCAGAATTGATTTCAAAATTTGCTGTTCTTTCTCTGATGGTTGACAGGGAGATAAGGAGGATCCTTCTGGGCTACCTCTGCCTGGAACAGAGAGGTGGTGGAAGTGGTCCTCTCTGTGCCTTTATACAGGGGACTCCCATTTTTGCACCCACATCTGAAGTACACATTGCCTTCAAACTATTTGGTGCAGAGTTATTGAGTCGGTGTCATATCTTAAACAGACATTTCTATGTGACTCTGCACAGTCCTACACCTCTGTGCTTAATAAGGTCAATGCCAGGAATAGGCTCATTCTGCCCCAGGTTTGAGAAGCTTTTTGTGCCTTAATTTTGGGTAGGTCTTGGAAAAATCAAGGTCCAATAAGGGCTTTGGATTTCAAATGCCCATGGGATGGGCATCAAAGTTAGTTGAATTAGTTGAGCAACTACCCAAGTGAAAATACAAAGTAGAAATGAATAAATGGATTAGGATAAAAGGAGAACTGCCATAGAATAAAGCTTAGGAATCCTCAAAACAAAGTCTAAATAACCCCCCCTTTTATTTTAAATTTGATTTGATTTTAAATGAAAAATTGAAATTAGTGTTCAGTGGCAAGTCTTCACCTTTCACCTAGGACCAAAAGGAAGTT
This sequence comes from Ara ararauna, assembly GCA_028858755.1. Lineage (NCBI taxonomy): Eukaryota > Metazoa > Chordata > Aves > Psittaciformes > Psittacidae > Ara > Ara ararauna. Next base: position 143,640,671 of record CM054377.1, on the reverse strand, counting down.
AGGTAGTATGGAGATGCAGGCTGGAGGAAGGATAAAATGGCAGATGTACAATTTACTTGGACAGGGCCACCACTGTGACCTAACTGTGCCTGTAAAATGGAAAAGACTTAGCATCCAGGAGCCCAGTCCAAAGACTTTGAAAGCAGTGGTGCCTTTACACGGAATTAGATGAGTTTTCAGGGAGGCTCTATGAACATGACAAGGAGCAATAGGTGAATGCAAAACAATGGAGGAGTATCAGATAACAGAGAAATTAGCATTAGCATAATAGATAGAAGTCGCCACAAAAACTACTGTCAGGTGCTTTGTCAGCATCACAACATAGGTAAGTCTCAAGGCAAGAACTATGCAGACTTTGTGAGACACTCCTCTGAAGCCTAAGTGGCAATCTGCTAAAAAGCATGAAGGTATTTCCAGGAAACTTGATTTGATGAGGAATAAGAGCTGCCGTCACTGGCAGTGACAAGGTGAGAATATATGAGTTGATGCAGAAGAAAAGATGATCTGTGGGGGATCCATAGGCATGAGGGGCCTTAAAAGTTTAATAGCTCTGTTTGCTGTGGTAGAAAAGGGGGTAGACAATGATGGGATGAAGACAGGCAGGAATGTGCTTAAATTAAGAGCCAGAAACAAGTAGAAAGTTTTGCCCAGTTTTAAAATGGAACTGGAGACAAATGGGGCAGATGATCTTGATTCAAATCAAAAAAGCAGGAACTGGGAAAGACATGACTTCATTGCAGCTTAGGCTGTGTGAGCAGCTGTGGGAATGTATTTAAACTGAACATCTAAATCTCACACATTCATTATTTGGTTAAGATTCCCACAACACAGTTGCAAGTAACTTGGAATTAAAATGGAAATTAGCTTAATTTCTTCAGACTCCTGTGTTTTTCCTGTTCTGCTTCCTTACCTCCCAAATAGGTAGCTAAACTCACAAGTAATTATAGGCTATAGCTTCGGTTCAAGAGGACAAAGTCTGAAAACTATCGTATTTGTGAGTTCAGCTACTACAGAGCCAGAAACCATAGTGCTGTCTCCACAATAGTCAGATACAGTTTAAGAAATATCTTTCCAAGCTGATGCTACAAAAACCCCTACAAGCTATCATTAGATGGACTTCCATCATCGCCTTTGCAAACTCTAATTATGCGAATTTGTCCTGTGCAGTCCTGGGGAGATAGGATGTATTTGGGGAAGGGAGCAGCACGGTGTCCATACTCAAAACTTACACAGGCTTCCTGAGTGGCCCTGAATAGGTCACTGAATATCAATATCTTAGTCTCTGAAATGGGGATGATATGCACTTTTTGTACTTTTTTGTACAGACATGGAGCAACTAAACTAACGTTTCAAAATGCTTCAAGTGCCTTCGTGTGATGAAAAGACAGAATATTCTTAACGAAAATTTGGATATCAGTGGTATATTTCTATGCTTGATTTTCTTCTTAGTTTATTTTTTCTAGTCTCGTATAAAGAACTCAAAGATATTCTTTTCAAAGTAAAATCAAAAATTCATCTGTTATCCTGAAATGCTGCACTGTATTTATGATACGCCAGTGGGATTCACCATTCAAGTATTTGCATTTTGCTGCGTAAATACAAGTAGAAAACAACAAAACAACCTGAATACCTAAAATGGCTGCCATATACCAGTGAGGGACATTTTACATCAGCTGTGACTATTTAAATACAGCTTCAAGTATAAGATTATACTTTTTTAAAAATTAGGAGGGGGAGTTGGAGCTGGATGATCTTAAGGACCTTTCCAACCCTAACTATTCTATGATTCTATGATTCTATTTAAGAAGGCTCCTATACGGCTCTGATGGTTGAAGATAAGGTTAAACTGTTCACTATTACTTTGGAATGAAGCTGATTTTTAAGCAGTGAAGAAATAATTTCGAAAACGTTTTTTGCTATTGAGTCATCATCTATTTTATTTCACTTATTCAAATACTAAAAATCACCATTGGATTTTCAGTCAGCTATTACAAATGCTTTCTCACAATGGACACGAACTGCGCTGTGTTTTAAAAAACAAGACTCAAAATAAGGATCACTTAAAAGTCCTAACTATACTTGTGATCAAATGAGGCAGCTGTAAAATCTGTTTATTTTAATGAGTAACAATGTTAACAATATCCCCTTTAAAGTGATAAACTTAGTTGGATTTTATCTGAAATATTTTTTTCTAATCTTTCACCAGCTAACAGTTTGCTTGTCACCTTTTATTCTGTTAGGTATTGTTGTGGCCAAGTCATAATCCTGTTTAAGTAAGGGGTTTATTATAACAAACACACCAACACAACCTGAGCTCAAACAGCTCTAGTGGGCACTGCTACAATTTAAGATCATAGCTCAAAAGAAAATGGAAATTTTTTCTTACATTTAAGGGTTCAGTTTACCACTGAAATTGCTTTTCATTTAATTCAAGCAGCAACTGATAGCACAGAACACTTAAACAAAATTAAACAGAAATCTTTCACGTTATGAGAGGCACTTATGTGTGCTTTGTGTCTTTCTTTTTTTTGTTAAATACAGTTTCCCCGAGGAAGAATGGCAGCCCAGATATCGAGCAATTTCTTTGGTTCCCAATAATGCTACTACTCAATTCTATTCTAGAGAGCTTTTATATAAACAA